>PVIW01006754.1:0-82382 GCA_004026585.1 Noctilio leporinus | reverse complement strand
TCATTTTGTGTTCTTTCTGGGGATTCTTCCTTTCCTTTTGGTGATGGACTGATTCTTTTTTTCCCCATTTTGGGTGTCTGTTCTTGCTTGCTCTTTATTTATTTATTTATTTATTTATTTATTTTTGTTCTTTCCTTGGGTTAACCTGCTTTGCTTCCTTGCCTTAGTTGAGCACCCTTCTGTGATAGGAGATTTGTGGAGTTCAATGTTGCCGTCTCCCAGATTTTTTCCACTTGCTGTTCTTGGTGTGTCCTTTATTTGGGGTGTCTGGTTGTATTCTGGGACTGTGGGCTTTTAGCAGAAAGAAAAACAAAAACCAAAACAAAGCAAAACAAAAAAATACCAAAAGGAAAAAACCAAACCAAACCAAATCAAACAACAACAACAACAACAACAACAGCAAAAATGCAAGAGGAAAAAAGAAATAAAAATGATAATAATAATAAGAAGAAAGGGTTTAGATGGCTGTTCACCCTTAATAATCCCTGACTGGTCCAGATGGAGCCTGGACCTGAGGGCTTTTAGAAGAGGGAAAAAAAAGAAAGAAAAAAAGGGAGAAAGTCATAAGAGAAAGAGAAATCAATATTAATAAAGAAAAGGTTTAGGTGCCTGTTCACCCTTTATGGTCTCTGTTTGTTCCAGGTGGAGCCAGGACCAGTGGGTTTTATCAGGCAGAAAAGAAAGGCAAAAGAAAGAAAGAAGGAAAAAAAAAAAAAAAGGAGGGGCGAAGAAAGTCACAAGACAAAGTGAAATCAATATTAATAAAGAAAGGTTTTAGCTGTGTGTTCTCCCTTTATGATTTCTGATTGGTCCAGGTGGAGCCAGAACCTGTGGGCTTTACCAGGAAGAAAAGGACAAGAAAAAAGGGAAAAAAAGAAAAAAAGAAAAAAGAAAGAGGAAGGAAGAAAAGAATAAAGGAAGGGTTTAGGTGCCTGGGGAAGGGAGGAATACGTAGATTGAGGACTGGGAATGCGTTATAGCCACAGAGTAAGTAGACTTTTATTCGAGAGTAGGGGGAGGGTCTTGGGTATTTAGGTGGATTGAGGTATGGGGGGGATTAAGAATATGTGAGAAGTAACTTTTGCAAAGGATATGTTGGGGATTAATAGTTCATATTGCTCTCGGTATAACTCAGGTGCTTGAGGTTAGCAGCAATCCCTTTCCTGATGCTGCCTCTTTTTCTTGGTCAGGACTTTACAGTCTATAGTCTATATTCTAGCAGGTCTTGGTGCATGGCAGGGCCTCTGATTGTCACAGTAAGGCTGATTCCGAGTGTCAGCCCCCAGGTAGGCTGGGCCTTCAGCAGTCTGGCTGGGTTTTAGGGCTGCTGGTGTTCTGGAGCCCGCAGGGTGCCCCCTCCCACTCCTGGTGGAGTTTCCTGCCCATGAGGAACACCCAGCACCCCTGCAGGGCAGTCCACAACTTCGCTGGTCCCTGTGAGGACTGGCCCCGCCCCTGCAGTTTCGGGAGGAGGCCGCTCCTGTCCATCAACACTGTTCTGGGTCCGCCTACACTGTCCCGCCCTTCTGGGGCGGGCACCACTCCTCCAAGCCAACCAGCTCCCTGAGAAGTCCTTTACGTGGCCTCTGTGATGAGCCCCTCCCAGGCGTGGGTGGTGCGGCCTTTGTCTCTGGCAATGGTGGGTCAGATGCCCCCACTACTAGTTCCCAGCTCACCAACTCGCTGTTTGGAGTTTCCTCGGAGCTTGGGGGCCTGTGTGGTTGTGCAGGTCTGGGCCTCCCCCCTAGCAGGGGCTGCTAGCTGCTGTTTCCCGGGTGGCCCAGCAGCACCTTTTTCGGCCCTCTCCCTGACCAGGCCGGTGCACTTCCTGCTCCCCCGCTCCAGCTTCCCGCAGGACTCTTCTCCTCTTCTTCTATACCCCAGAGAGGAGCCTCCTCTCCCTGTTGCCGGAGTGAGTCCCTCACACAGTCCCTCCTCTGCAAGAGTTCAATTCCGTGTTCCCTAAGGTGTTTGCCCTTGCTGCCCACACTTCACTGTTGTGACTTCCAGTTGCCAGGGAGCCCAGAGCTGGCCCCAGTCAAACTCGCTCCCCTGGGCAGAGCTGCCACTGCCCAGAGCTGACCTCGGCCCGCTGGCCGGTCATTCAGGAATGCCTCACCTACTGTCCTGCTGGCCTCCTCTGCCTCTGCGCTGTGCTCCCCTGTGTCCAGATGCTGCCCGTTCAAATTCCTAGGGTCCTGAAGACGTCTCACGCTCCCTATCTTGTCCTCTCACTGCTTTGGTACTCGAGAATACCATCAGCACTGCTCTCTACTCTGTCGCCATTTTTAAAAGAGCTGAATGCTATTTTTTTTTTAATGGAATAGAGGAAAATGTTATTTTTGCTTTCACTAAAATGTATTATTTTCTACCATTGTGTACACCTATTGTACATATTTTTAATGCAGCCTCAGATCAATTTTGAAAGGCAGAGAGAGAGAGAAAGACCTAGGCTCTAGAGCTGCAATGTCCAATATGGTGGATACTAGCCACATTGGGCTATTGAGTGCTTGACGTATGGGTAGTCTGATTTCATAGATGCAGGAAATGTAAAATGCACAACTTATTTTAAAGACTTAGGAGGAAAACAGAATGTAAATTATCTGATTCATTATATATATACAAGTACACATAGTTTACATGTTGAAATAATAATATTTTGCATATTGTGGGATAAATAAAATGTATTATTAAAGTTAACTTTGTCGGTTTTAAAAAATATGGTTATTAGAAAATTTTAAGTTACACATGTGGCTTGCATTATTTGTCTATTTCACAGCACTGCTCAGGTCTAGAAAGCTTATGGATGACCTGTCTTGTCTGGAGGCCAGATGCTACTGAGCCTGGGTCTAAATTCACACTAGGCCTTCTCAAAATGCTGGACTAGCAGCGTTAGCATGAATTAACAACTTGTTAGAAATGCACATTATTGGATCCCATTTCAGACCTACAGAGTCACAAACTTGGGACCAAGGCCTGGCAATATGTGTTATAACAAGCATTTTCATCCACAACCCAGGTAATTTTGATACAGACTAAAGTTTGAGAAGTGCTTATTTGAAGAATCTTGTGGTAGATCTTATTGTAAATGAGAGAATATGTGCCTCTAGTCTATTAGTTTTGAAAAAAATCTGGAGTTTTATCTTTTGTTGTTGGCTTAGTGACCTAGTTGCCACAAGATAAGGATTAAAATAATAATGACTATTATTGACAATAACCCTTATATGATATACTTATCTGCTTTTTTTTTTTAGATTTAGAAAGGAATATAACCCTCAACCCAAAATAAGTGATTAATATCTATTCATAATTACCTCAGGGTATTAAATGTGTATTAAATAAAAATAACATCTATACATTTATTATTTCTATTGAATATAGACAAAAGGTATCATCTGGTGATAAAGGAAGGGGAGAAGGATTCATTTAATTCATTCATTCAACAAATTTATTAATCATAAATAGAAAAATCTGTTGACTTTAGTCATGGATCTCCTTCCCCTGCCTCTGCATGGGCAATTCCACTAGAAAACTAATGGCACTACTACAAGGAATCCAGAGAATTAGTTACTGCAGGCAACAGTGGCTGGAGAAGGAGGAGGAAACAGCATTACAGGGAAGAACAGTGATCTCAAATTTCTTGGAACACTGTTGTGGATTTATTAAGATAATAATTTTTACTATCTGCTTCATGTCATAGTCATAGTAGTAACAACTTTAAAACAAGAGAATTCTGTAACTGCAGAAAAAATAATAAATGTCCATAATGTATGTGTTTTTATTTTGAGCCATGATGTAGCTTTTAAAAGCAGATGGAGTATTTTTAGATGTCATTTGTTGTCATGTCCCAACAAATAAACCCCAAAGCATCTATTATATATATTACAGTGGATGTTTAAAAGCCTTTAGGTTATACTGTAATGTTGATATAACAATATTCACTCTGGAGCATTTGTCTTAAAATTGATCTTTTTCAGAACTCATCTAAAAGTAGCTACATTAAAAATATTGTTCCCCAGTTGTTGTAAGCTAAGGAGAAAAATAAAAGACAGGGCTATCTTCTAGAGTCACATTTTTTTCTGAAGCTAGTCAGCACTGGTTGTACCTAAGAATCACCTATGAAGCTTTTGAAAAAAAAAAAAATACCAAAGCTCCAGCCCACCCCCCAATTAAAAAAATAATTAACAGCTAGGACCAAGTATAGTCAAAGTTAACTACTGGTAGAGCTAAAGACTGACACTTAACTAAAACCAGAGCTAAACTAAAAACTAAAAGTGTAAATGTTTTATAAAAGTGCAACTAAAATTTTTAGAGAGAAGTTGCCAATTTTTACAGAAGGTAGGTAAGACAGGGGTCAATAAGGCATCACCAGTAATTACCCTGCTTTTCCCCAGATCTCTGCTCTCTCTCCTGCTTTGTAGGACCAATGCTAGTTAGTACTGTTTCTGAGTTGCTATATGCATTTCTTCTTCTGTTGAGTCCTTTTTTGCCCACCACATATATTTGATACTTTCTGAGCATTCTTTCTAAAGAACCTTTGGTGAACCAGACAGAAAGACCTATTTTGTTTGTTTGTATTGCCATGAGAATTACTTGTATTCCCAGGTGTTAGTCTCTTTTGTTTTGCTGAGCTCCTGTATAGCTAGCCCATTGATTTCTCTTCAGATTGCTTTGGAACTGACACATGTTCTCTTGGTCATTTGTCAAATGTGGGCTTTAAATTATTTCTCAAATGTGTTACTTCTTCCTGTTTTGTACAAATATCTCAGTGTGGTAAGTGGACTAGCTGGTCTCATCAACACTGACCCCACTACTGTGTAGTCAATGAGCCCTCTATCCTTGGTTTTCAAGTGTGAAGTCTCATTATAGTCTACACAATTATCACTCTCTGGAATACCTGGATAAAGATTACATGAAAGAATGGGAGTTTCTAGGAATATTCTTTTAAAATATTTTATTGAGGCAACATTGATTAATAATATAAATTATTGGTGTAGTACATTATAATTTGATATCTGTATATTCTATTGTGTACTCATCACCAAAAATAATTTCCATTTATTACCATTATTTGGCCGCCTTTGCCCTTCTCACCCTACTCAGTCCCCTTCCCCTCTGGTAGCCACCATTCTATTATCTATATCTATAAGGTTGTTTTTATTTTGTTTTGTATTATGCTCCTCACCAATCCTTTTTTCAGCCTCACCACCCCAAGCCTTCTTTTCAGAAGTACCTCATATTTTCAATAAACTTGTGTCCTATTGGTTTCCTGACATGGTTTAAAATTTTAATTTCAGCATGCTACAAGTTACTATTAATTTATTTGTTTTCTAGCTTCCAAAGTTCTGCTGACATTTCTTGTTCACTATTATCTACTTTTCTGCTCTGTTGGTGCCTGTTCGTTTATTGTTAATTTAGTGAAGTTTTAGAGGATAGATGAGGAAAAAAGTGTGTGTTTAGTATGTCTACTGGTAAAACAAGTATTTGGGTTTAGTAAGTATGATTCAATTTCCTATCAGGGAGCCAAGTGTATCAATACTTTTATATATTAATGACCAAAACATAAATCATAGCTTAAACTGTCATTTAAACACACACACACACACACAGCTTAAACTGTCATTTAAACACACACACACACACACACACACACACACACATATATATATATATATATATATATATATATCCACAAATGTGTTCATTGTTGCTCTGTTAGTCATAATGCACTCTGGTCTAAGATTCATCATCACATTTGTGCAAATGTTGAATTTAGAGAAACTTATATAAATGTTTGGGTGTGGTGAATGAATCAAAAAATGATTTATTTTCTATATTGAAATTTTTATGCTCTTCAATTCCTTTCCCACATTGTATGATAAGTTCTCCAGGAGGTAAATCAAGATGTTTATGTTATCTCTGAGGAATAGACTAACAAGCAAGAGGTTCAATAGAGATCAGAATAGTGTATTCATATATTTGGTTCTGTTTTGCTTGTTGTTAATTTTGCTCATTATTGTCCCATAATGGGTGAGATCATATGATATTTGTCCTTCACTGACTGGCTTATTTCACTAAGCATAATACTCTCCAGTTCCATCTATGTTGTTGCAAAGGGTACAAGTTCCTTCTTTCTTTCTGCTATATAGAATTCCATTGTGTAAATATACCAAAGTAGACCATACCAGCATGAACAAACACTTAGAATACTTCTAAAAATTTTTATTGAGTATGTTGTTACAGTTGTCCCAATTCCTTTTCCCTTTGCTCCCATCTGCCCAGCACCATCTCTCCCTCCAGCAATTCTACCCCTCTTAGTTCATGCCCATGTGTTGTACATATAAGTTCTTTGGATTTACCCTTTCCTTTTCTATTCTTAACATTTCCCTGTCTATTCTGCACCTACCAGCTATGTTTCTTAATGCCTGAACCATTTCCTCCCTTTCTCCCTTCCCCCTCCTAGCTGATAACCCTCCAAATGTTCCCCATACCAATGAGTCTGTTCCCTCTCTGGTTATCTGCTTAACTTGCTTTTGTTTTTAGTTTTTAGATTCTGTTGTTGATAGTTGTGAGCTTGTTGTCACTTTAATGTTCATAGTTTTTACCTTATTTTTCCTAAATAAGTGCCTTCAACATTTTATATAATAATGGCTTGGCAATGATGCACTCTTTTAGCTTTTCCTTGTTTGGGTAGCACTTTATCTGCCCTTTCATTCTAAATGATAGCTTTGTTAGATATAGTCTTGGTTGTAGGTCCTTGCTTTTCATCACTTCGAATACTTCTTGGTGGTCCCTTCTTGCCTGCAAAGTTTCTTTTGAGAAATCAGCTGATAGTCTTATGAAAACTTTGTAGGTGAGTCTCCATTTCTCTTGCTTTTAAGATTATTGTTTTATCTTTAACCTTTAGCATTTTAATTATGATGTGTCTTGGTGTGATCTTTTTTAGATCTAGCTTATTTGGGACTCTCTGTGCTTCCTGGACTTGTATGTCTATTTCCTTCACCAAATTAGGGAAGTTTTCTTTCATTAGTTTATAACATAAGTTTTCAACTTCTTGTTCTTCCTCTTCTCTTTCTGGCACCCCTATGATTTTGATGTGGGCACATTTAAAGTTGTCACAGATGTTCCTAAGCCTCTCCAAATGTTTTACAATTCTTGTTTCCTCATTCTGTCCTGGTTGACTGTTTATTTCTTCTTTCTGTTCCAAATCAGTGATTTGGATCCTTGTTTTCTTCCCTTCACCATTGGTTTCATGTGGATTTTCCTTCAGTTCACATACCACTTCTTTACTTCTCCTCTTCTGCATTTGCTGTACTTAAGCATATCTGTCAAGTCTGTGAGCATCTTTATCACCAGTGTTTTGAACTCTGCATCTGTTAGGTTGGCTATCTCCTCATAACTTAGTTCTCCCACTGGAACTTTAATCTGCTCCCTCTTTTGGACCATACTTCTCTGTCTACTCAATGTGATAGCTTTCTGTATTTGACATTCTGTCTTAGTTAGAGCTGCCACACCTGTTGAATTGTAAGGGGCAGAGCCTTAGGTGTTCATTAGTGCTGGCTGACTTGTTGCACTGCATTGTGATACTGTATATGGGGGAGGGGCCTGAGAGGAAACATGTAGCTTGCCTGTTGAGGCTGGCAGTTTCTTCCTTTGCCCCAAACCCCACTGGTTTTCACAGTAAGACGCAAAGTGTCTCTATTTCCTCTACCACCAGAACTGTGGGCTTCAATGTTCTGTTCCAGGGATGCAATTGTGTCCAAGGTTTAAATGTATGACTGTGCTTTTCACCATGACCTCAGCCCCTGAAACCACTGCAGCGGCTGCTGCTGGCTCTATTTTCCCCAGTGCTTGGACTAAGGGGTGCTTGGTATGGTCTGGGGCTTGAATGCTTCACAGGTTTAAATATATGACTGCACTTTTTAAAATTTATGTATATATATATATATATATATATATATATATATATATATATAATTTTTAGAGAGAGAGGAAGCAAGAGAGGCAGAGAGGAAGGAGACATCAATGTATGGTTGGTTGCCATTCACCTGCCTCCAGCTATGGACCTGGCTGGAAACCTGGCTTGCAATATGGTTATGTGCCCTAGTTGGGAATTGAACCAGCCACCATTGGGTTCACAGGCTGGCACCTTATCCATTGTGCCACCAGCTAGGGCTGACTGTACTTTATACCATGGCCTCAACTTCTGTGCCACTGCTGCTGCTTTCTGCCTTGTCTCTGTCCCTCCTATCTCTTTGGCTGAGTTTTTTTTTTTTTTTTTTTTCCTAATTTATTCATTTGTTGCACTTCCATGTAGTTCAATTTTCTGAAACTTATGATTGTTTTTATTTAGTTTTGGGGTAAATGTAAATTCTTTCTTAGTTGTGAAGGGGACATAACATGTCTATCTATACCTCTATCTTGGGTAGAAGGCCCTAACTTAGAATATTTGATATATGGCTCAGTTGAAGTCTAAAGAAAGCAAGTGGCACTTGGGTTCAGGGTGGGGCTTATCTTTTCAGATCTTTGACTTTTTCCTAATTCAATTAGTGAAACATGGTTGGAGAGTGGAAATAACAATTGTAGAAAAATCTCCCTAGCTTTTGGAAATGTTTGACATTTAAACAAGTTTTTTTTGAGTCAGTTTCTTTGAAGTCACTTAACTTGAAAACCCTATCAGTTAAATAGGACTTCAAGAGAAGGTATCATCTTGTCAGTGAAGAAATATGAAGGACTTGAAGATCATGAAAAGGAAGATCTAGAACAACAACTCTTGGTTTTTAAACTTTTATTATGAGGAATCATGCAGTTTTTAAATTTCTGGACTACAATCAAAGTAGTTAGGAAACATGTAAACAAAAAGACAAGATCTTAAAAAAAAAAAAAAAAAAGAAGGAAAGCCCTAAGGCTGAGAGACAAAGATGTGATTAATACATAAAACCATGAAGGGGTAGGTTAGAAGAATATAAGTTCTTTCTTTTTTAAAAAAATTTTATTTATTTTATTTTGTTATTTTTTAAAAATTTTATTGTTGTAGTACATTCATCCCCTTTTTGCTCCCCTCTGTCCCCTTCCCCACCCACCCATTCCCCGCAAAGTTCTTTCTTTAAGCCTATCGATCCCATTCCCTAATTTATACTCTCAAATCTGAAAAATTACATTTACAACTAGCAAATCAAAAATGGTACTATACTATTTAGGTACTAAATCATCAAGAAGAATCAATGCAATAACCAAATGTAAATGAATTTTAAAAATCTACAACAGATGGGTTTATTTTAGCAAAACTAGAGAAATGCACACATTCAGGCAGAAATATACAACTATACCAACCAGGGAATGATGCCATTCTCAAACTCATAATGAACACAGCTTGCAGAGCTTGGGCATTTAAACATTTTTGCTTAGATAAATACATATTTTTTGCTTACAAGGTTGGAGAGGGAAATTATTATTCCACTTCTATTTAGTCTTGGTGAATAAAAGCATGAAATTACAAATTTAGTTTTTAGTTTTAGTACAATAGTTTTTCTACACAGGTAAAGAGTTACACTAAAGTAAGCATTTAAATATGTGAACAAATCAAGGTGATGTACTTATAATAAAGGTAATAAACACTTTCATGTAATTGTTATTGTTTTTAATAATAATAAAACTATATACACATACATATACAATTGGAATGTACCTCAACATTTATTTTCTACTTCTATAACATTCCATAACTATAATTCTGAGACAAATCCATTGTAAACAATTTTTTATTGAGTCTCTACATTAGTCCAGTTTAACAGTAAAAAAAAAAAAACAGATCATATTTCTTGATGCCATGGGATGGATAAATGAGTAAGACATGTAAACACCAGAATGTAATACAGTGTAGTATATGCTAGGGAAGTGTTTAAATATATCTATCTATTGTGGTAGCACAAAGGATGTCAAATGGGTCACAAAGTCTTAATAGCAAAATAGTAGCTTCAGCTGGATAATAAGTTATGAGTGGAATTTTTGCAGGCAGAAAAAATAAGGAAGGACATTTAATGGGAGAGAACAGTATTTATAAACACATGAATATGTAAAATAACATATCAAAGTAAGCACCACCAGTAATTCTCATTGGCAGGTACATAGGGTTTGAGGCAACAAGTGGTATATTAGTTTTCTATTGTACAGACAAAAATAATAAAGAAGCTGAAAGCAATACAAATTTATTATTATCACAGTTTCTATAAGGCAGAAATGACACAGTGTAACTGGGCTCTCTGCTTTGGATCTCGCAAAGCTATAATCAAGTTGTTTTTTTGTCTGGCTCTGAGGGATTTTTTCCAAGGAGAGAATGTTGGCAAAATTAATTTTCTCATGGCTGTAGAATCCATGGTAATTTGATTCTTCACAGTCATCAATAAGAAGTATCAGCTGCTTCAAGTCTCTAACTTTAGGAAAGTCCTAAGCTCAATTTCTTGATGAATTGTTCTCTTATATATTATGAAATTATGAAATGTCCTTCTTTGTCTCTTTTCATGGCCTTCATCATAAAATCTATTTTGTCTAAAGTAAGTATTGCTACCCCAGCCTTTGTTTTGTGTCCATTTGCTTGATAAATATTTTTCCATCCCTTCATTTTCAATGTGTCAATCTTTTGTTCTGAGGTGGGTCTCTTGAAAACAACATATATGTGGGTCATATTTTCTTATCCATTCAACTACATTATGTCTTTTGATTGGTACATTTAACCCATTTACATTTAAGGTTATTATTGATGGGTACTTATTCATTGTCATTTTTCCCCTTTGTACCTATGTTCCTGTCTTTGTTAATTTTTTTAAAGCAGACCCTTTAGAATTTCTTGCAATGCTGGTTTGGTAGAGATGTATTCTTTTAGTCTTTTGTCTGGGAAAGTTCTTAATTCTCCTTCCATTTTGAATGAGAACCTTGCTGGGTAGAGTATTCTTGATTGCAGGCCTTTGTTTTCCATTACTTAGAATACTTTTTGCTATTATCTTCTGGCTTGTATTGTTTCTATTGAGTTACTGTTTTGATAACCTATTGGAACCACCTTATATGTTATTTGTTGTTTCTCTCTTGATGCTTTTAGGATTCTCTCCTTGTCTTTGAAATTTGCCGTTTTAATTATGATGTGTCTTGGAGTGGGTCTGTTTGGGTTCATCCTATTGGCACCATCTGTGCTTCCTGAACTTTAGTAATGTTTTCACTCATCAAGTTAGGGAAGTTTTCTATCATTACTTTTTTGAACAGGATTTCTGTTCCTTGTTTCAATTTTCCTTCTGGTATCCCTATGATACTGATGTTACTGTATTTCATGTTATCCTGTAACTCTCTTAAAACCTTTTCATTCTTTTTCAGTCTTTTTTCATTCTGTTGCACTGTCTTGGATTATTTTTCTATGTTGTCCTCGAGCTTGCTGATCTGATCCTTTGCTTCCACTAGCCTACTATTGATTTCTTCTACTGTATTCTTCTATTCAGAAATTGTATTTTTCATTCCTCCTGGCTCTTACTGATAGTTTCTACATCCTTTTGGATGCTGGTGTATTTCTCAGTAAGTCCCTTGCAGCTCCCCTTCAATTTTTCGTAGTTCCCCTGGAGTTGTTTGTAGTTTTTTTTTGTTTGTTTGTTTTTGTTGTTTTTGTTTTGTTTTGTTTTTTAAGCTGGCTGAGCTCATTGAGCTTCTCTATCATCATTATTTTGAGTTCCCTATCTGATAGTTTGCTTGCCTCGGTTTCACTTAGTTATCTTTCTGGGAATGTCTCCTTTCCTTTTGGCAATGGACTGCTTCTTTTTCTCCCCATTTTTAGGTTTCTCTTCTTGATTGCTTTTGCTTTATAGGTTGGCTTTTTGAGTTCCTGTCTTTCTAATGTGACCCTCTGTTGCACCGAGGTGCACTATCTTTACTTCATTGATTCACCTCTGGAGGGGTCAGATCATTACATAGTCTGGGCCTAGTCAGCCTGTTGGAGCCAACCAGAGACCCACTGTTTTTGTCTGTGCCCTTTAGTTTTTAATTCAATTGATCTGTGCTCAGCTATTAGGTGTAGGTACATCTGGGCAGGACCAATTACCTCTATTGTAAACCAATCAATCTGTGATTAGTGGTCACCTTCATCACCACTGGGCGAGGCCAGTTAATTAAATTATAATCCAATCAGACTGTGATCAGCTATCACGCTCAGGCACTGCTAGGCTAGACAGATTGATTCAGTTGTAATCCTATGCAGCTGTGATCTACCACCAGGCTTAGATGCAGCTTGATTTGACAGACCAATTCAGTTGTAAATCAATGAATCTGTGATCAAGTACCAGGCTCAGGCTCAGCTGGGCTAGACAGAAAGGTTCAATTGTAATCCAATGGATCTGTGATCATCTGCCAGGTTAAGGGGCCACTGGACTAGACAACAAGATTCTATTGTAATGCAATGAATTTGTGATCAGCTGCCAGGCTAAGGGGTCACTGGGCTAAACAGAAAGATTCAATTATAATCCAGTTAGTCTGTGATCAGCCACCAGGCTCAGGTGCTGCTGGTCTAGACAAAGATTCAATTGTAATCCAATGAATTTGTGATCAGCTGCCTGGCTAAGGGCTCACTGGGCTAGACAGAAAGATTTGATTGTAATCCAATGAGTCCATGATCAGCCTCCAGGCTCAGGTGCCACGGGGTGGGACAGACAGTTTCAGTTGTAAATCAAGGAATCTATGATCAGTCTCCAGGCCCAGGTGCCACTGGGCAAGAAGGACCTACTCAGTTGCAAACCAATGAATTCGTGATTAGCCACCTGGCTCACATGCCACTTTGGGAGACTGACTGACTGACCCAGGTGTAAGTCAGAGAGTTTATAATCAGCTGCCAGGCCCAGAAGCTGTTGGGCAAGATATAGTGCTTCAGGTACAAACTATTGAATCTGTGCTCAGCAGTGAGGCTCAGGCACTGCTGGGCCGGGCAGATTGCTTCCAGTGGGTGGGGCTATGAGGACGCCTCATACTGAAGCCACTTGGTGCAGCATCGTCCACCTGAGTTGCGGGCAATGCGTAAGCACCAGGACTCCTATGGCTGCTTCCCCACTTTTCTCTTCCAAACCATCACTGCAAACTCTCCCCAAGTTTCTCCAGTCCACCCTGCCTGCCCTCTGCTGAAGCCCAGGGTAAGTGGGTGCCAATGTATTTTTGTTGAGGTCACCTTAGTAGTTCTCCATTTCCACTGCTCTCTTAAGATGGTAAATCCCGCAACTTTCTGCCCTTTTCACTTGTATGCTGTTTTACTCTCTGCTGTGTTGCTGTAGGCTGGGAAACCCAGCAGGGGGACCAGAACCCACCCTTCTCAGGTGGAGCCCCCAGCTTTGTTCCTTCAGCTGCTGCCTCTGGTGGGGGCCCAGCCAGCCCTCTCATGTTTCTGTGGTTCCAACCAGTCACATTGTGATAAAGCATTCTCTTCTGTTCTGTCTGTGGTTGTAAGGCTTCTTTCCAGCTGGTGTTCTGTTGATTATTCCAGGTAATTTTTTTCTCAATTAAGTTGTAATTTTAAATGGTTCCTGGTAGGAGATTGATGTATCTCCATTTACTCCTCCATCATCTTGGCACCCTCCTCATTGTGGTATTAATTTACATCTCTCTGATGGCTAGTGATGTTGAGCATTCTTTCATGTGCCTGTGGACCCTTAATATGTCCTCAGAGAACTGTCTGTTCAGGTCTTTTGCCCATTTTTCCATTTGGTTGTGTGTCTCACTGTGTTGAGTTGTTTAAGTTCTTTATACATTTTGGATACTTCATACAATGTGATGAAGTGTCCTCTTCTGTTCTGTCCATGGTTATAAGGCTTCTTTCCAGCTTGTGTTCTGTTGGTAATTTCAGATGATTTTTTCCCCAATTAAGTTGTAATTTCAAATGGGACCTGGGAGGAGATTGGTGTAGCTCCACTTACTTCCTGGACATCTTGGTCCTCCCCCTAAGTGCTCTTTTAAAGTACTGACCAGATTAGGCCAGGCACATCCAGAACACTCTCTTGATTAACTCAAGGTCAACTGATCAGGGACCTTGGTTATATCTGTGAAATTCCTGTACCTTTGTCATATAATGTACCATGGTCATGGGAAGTATATCTCTTACCGTTTTTATGTTCTTTTTGTGAGAAGCAGGTCACAGGTTTCATCCACAGCCAAGGGACAGTGTTTACTGTGAAGGTAGGAGATTTTATACGTACTTTACTCATTGGAGGTCATTTTAGAATGTGTCTGCCACAAGTAGGCAGATTAGACAATAGATGTCATATATATCATGCTAAAGAGATTGCATTTTAATATTTAACCAATGTAGGAAATTTACAGGCATTTTGAACCAAGGAAATAACATTGCACTTGCATACAGGCTGCTTATACATTGACAGACACCTCAAGGAGAAATTGCCTGAAGAATTTCTGGCTTACCTATTTTTAAAATTATGACTCTTCAAGTCTCTGCCACCTTGGCAGCACCAAACTGCAAATTCTATCTCCATATTACAGTGAGACTGCTGAAAGCCCCTGAATGATGTTTTTTCCTCTCTGACTCTCTTTTCTATATTGTTAGTGGGTGAAATACCCTGGGTATAAAAAAACAGAGATGAATGAGGCACTTGTTACACTATATTTCCTTTCTATGTAGAATCTTGGTCCCTTTGAATTATAGTTTCCTTGTTTTATAGCTCATGGCTTCAAATGTGTATTTTAAAATTTTATACAGCTTTTATAGTTGTTCTTAGTCTTATGCAAGCTACTCTATCATGGCTAGAAGTAGGAAGCCATCTTGGAAATTTAAAACTTTTGCCAAGTTGGTGAACCAATTGTTTTAAATTAACAACTTAGCTTAGTCTCTTATTTTCATTTATATCTCCAGGATGGTGATCTTTTGCTTTATTAAACCCATTCTTGTTCTTGGGAGGGATATTGATTGGCCCCTCAGCTTTAAAAAACCTGTAGGTCATTATTACATACTTTCCAGTGGAAAGAACATTATTTCAATGGCAGAAATCACATATCTAACTATATACAGTATTCTAAATTGTCTGTAAGAGAGAATAATAAATAAGTATTAACAATGCTAGAACAAAATTGCTCATGTCATGGAACAAACTAGTTCTGCTAAAATGAGGGTTGTAAGCCTTTCATTAGCAGTAGGTAGCTCAGAATAAATCTGCTTCCACTAGTGGAGTGGCTATAACCTTTGACAGTGGCTCAGTGGCATTCTCTTTGTACATGAAAGCTAACAGATTACTAAGAATAAACAAATCACAGCCCAGATACTAAGTATTTTTACAGAATGTTGGAGGGCACAAAAGCAGCAGTATATAGAGCATCATATGATTGTTGACCCACTGTTTGTTTTCAAGGAGCACTTTCTCAAACAATTTTTAACTAAACTTTTACCATCCCTTTCATTTAAAACCTTGTAATACTTATTTGTTTGCCATATTGTATAATTATATTTCCAGACTTGGTTAGTCTTGCAAAATTCTTGTTGGGTTTTAACCTTGAATACTCTGCCATGCAATGATGTGATGATATTTTCTTTAGGCCAATATGCCTATATTCATGAGAATTTGTAAATAAAATGGATTTTTCACACTAAATACCACCAGTTTATTTCATGAAGCTTTATTTAGAAAGGAGGTTTGAATGAAGGAAAACTAATCATTCTTGTTTGCTGTATGAAACTAAAAAGATGAACACAATCACATTTTGTAGGTTCACCCTGTTGGATTTTACCTTACTTTTTCATCTGCTACAATTACAAATGCTTATTAAACTTTGTATCTTTTCTCTCAAATAATAATTTCCTGGTTAAATTTTATTTAGTTAGATGAACTGAAAAAAACTATGCATAACACTGTGGTTTGTAAGGACTCTTTTTGCCCATATTTGAAAAATAAGTTGAACACAACTTAAACTTATTTGTTAATCTCACTTCCTTCCTTTCTTCATTCATTTTATCTTTCTTCCTTTTTTCTGTACTAATTTCAAAGGCTATTACCAAAGAGATGACTAGGTTGACTGCAAATCTATTGTCAAATTCTGTCAGTGGAATCCTTCTTGGACACAGAGACATTGTTGCAGCTTGCCTGGCATTTTTGTCACAGTCATCATCCACTTGCTGAAGGTAATCAACTGGAACACATTCAGAAAAAAAGTACTGAAATAATAAGTGAACTTAGCCCAATATATGAAGAACATATGAATAGACTGGATCTATCTAGTCTGGAGAAAAGACTAAAGCTGGACATTGGAACAACATAATTATCCTGAAATATTTTAATAGCTATCATATTGAAGAGGGATTAAATTCATTATAGAAGGTGACAGAGTAGAAACAGGATGAACTATGTAAGAAATAAGAAGAAAGATTTCAGCTAAATATAAAGATGAACTTTGTGAATGGAAAAAAACCAGCAATATATTTTCAATTTATGAGAAAAATTCTTAAATATCAGTGTTGCTTAGTTTAAATTAAAGATACAAATTTTTATGCAAGAAACAATTAAGAACTAATTATTGTAAGTTCATTAAATGGCATATTTAAATACTCAAAGAGTGCAACAGTTAATCTAGAATTCTTTACTCACTGATAATATTCCCCCCAAAAAAAATCTAATTACATTTCTTTTTGCTGATAAATACATTTATTTATTTTTTCAAATTTTCAAGGTAATCACTGTAGAAAATTTGAGATATATGAAATGTATCAAGAGAGAGAAGTAAATACAATTCCACTGGCATGTTTCCCTCAAGGTTTTAAAGTTTGGGTTTATATTTTTTCCAATTTATACATATGTGAAATATCAAACAGTTCCCTGTGATCTGTTACAAAAATAAATCTATAATCTTACTCTCATTCTCATTTCTCGTTCCACCATCTCTTTGGCTTAATACTAAAATTTATTGTTAAATTTATTGGGGTGATATTAGATAATATAAAATATAGGTTTCAGGTATCAGGTATATTACATTTCAGTAAAATGATTTAAAGGAAATGAAATAAACACATTTTCAGACAAAATATATGAGAATTTGATACCTGTTGACCCACAATGAAAGAGATACGAAGAGTTCTTTGGGCTGTGTGAAAATAACCCCAGATGAAAGGATACAAAGGCAGAAGCTATGAAGAATACAAGAAAGGATATATTATGTGTCTTTTTATAGGGATAATGTAAACATTATTAAAAATAATGTCTTGTGAAGTTTACAGTATGTAAAAGAATTGATAACAACATTAACATAAATACCATGAGGAAAATAAGGGTTGAAATAGTTTAAGTTCTTTATAATACCAGGAATTGGTACAAAGTGTTAATTTAATAGGTCAAGAGTGAATGCATAATGCTCAATGTCACTAATCATCAGAGAAATGCAAATTAAAACTACAGTAAGATATCATTTCACACCTGACAGAATGAACGGCTTTCATCAATAACTCAACAAACAGCAGTGCCAGCAAGGATGTAGAGAAAGGGGATACCTTTCACATTGTTAGTGGAAATACAGATGGTGCAGCCACTGTGGAAAGCAGCATGGAGATATTTCAAGAAAATAAAAATGGATCTGCCTTTGGACCTAGTGATCCCACTTCTGGAAATATATCAGAAGGAACCCGAAACACTAATTTGAAGGAACATAAACACCCCCATGTTCATTGTAGCATTATTAACAACTGCCAAGATATAGAAGCAGCCCAAGTGTCCATCAGTAGATAAGAGGGTAAAACAACTATGAGATAATTCCACAATGGAATACTACTTGGCCATAAAAAAGAAGGAAAATTTACCTTTTGCAAAAGTATGGGTAGACCTGGAGAACATTATAATAAATGAAATAATCCAGTTAGAGAAAAACAAATACCACTTGATTTCACTGATATGTGGAATCTAATGAACTAAACTAACAAACAAAATAGAGACAGACTCATAGTCAGAGAGAAGGATGACAGCTAAGGATGATGGAGGTTAGGGGGTGGAGGGATTGAGCAAAAAGAAAAAAGGACTTCTGGACATGGACAACTGTGGTGATTACAGGAGGAAGGGAGGTATAAGGGGATTGAACAGTAATTTTAAAATAAAATAAATATTTTAAAAGAGTGAGTGTGTGCTACAATTTCCAAGGTAATCACTAAAAAATACCACCCCTGTTAAAAGAATGAATAACCACAAGTTGGAAGAAACAAAATAAATAAAAGTAAAAACAAAATTGTTTTTCTCTGAAAGAAAAAAAGAATAGAGGAAGATTGGGATGAAAACAGGTAAAATGTAGAGATATTTTTGAAGATATATTTCCTAGGGCAAGGGAAATAAAGGGAAAAAATTAAAAATGGTATTACATCAAACTAAAAAGCTTCCCCACAACTAAAGAAACCATCATAAAAATGAAATGGAAGTGACTATATAGGAGAACATATTTGCCAATGAAACATTGGACTAGAGTTTGATCTCCAAAATAGATAAAGAACTCATATAACTTAACACCAGGAAGACAATCCAATTTAAAAATGGGCAAAGGACCTGAATAGATACTTCTCCAAAGGATACACACATAGCCCATAGGCATATGAAAGAATGTTGAAGATCAACAGTTGTCAGAGAGATGCAAAATAAAACCACAATGACACACCACCTCACAGAGTCAGAATGGTCATCATTAATAAATCAACAAACTGCTGGTGAGGATTTGGAGAAAAGGAATCATTAGTGCACTGTTGGTGGGAATGCAGACTGGTGCAGCCACTATGGAAAAATGTATGAAATTTTTCTCAAAAAACTAAGAATGGAACTATCTTTTGACCCAGTAGTTCTGCTGCTAGGATTATACCCAAACAACCCTGAAACACCAATTCAGAGGAACCTTTGCACCCCTATGTTTGTGGCAGCACTACTTACAATAGCCAAGTGCTGGAAACAGCCTAAGTGCCTAAACAAATGAATGGCTCAAAAAACTGGGGCACATTTACACAATGAAATGTACCACAATAGAAAGAAAGAAGGGACTCCTACATTTTGCAAACAGCATGGATAGAACTGGAAAGTATTATGATTAGTGAAATAAGCTTGCTTGCAAAAGACAAATACCATATGATCTCACCTATAACAAGAATCTAATGAACAAAATAAACCAGCAAACAAAATAAAACCAGAGGCATGGAAATATGGATCAGACTGAAAGTGACCAGAGGAGGGAAGTGAGAGATAATGGTGGAAAGATGAGAAAGGGACTAGACAGAGAATATGGATATGGACAACAATGAGGGAGTTACTTGTGGAAGTGCGGGGTAGGATGGGTGGAGAAGGGCAAAGGGGGAAAATTGGGATAACTGTAATAGAATAACAATAAAAATTATTTAAAAATGGGTAAATCCCTGGCTGGTAGCACAGTGGTTAAGGTGCTGGCCTGCGAACCCAAAGGTCGCAGGTTCGATTCCCCAGCCAGGGCACATAACCAGGTTGCAAACCAGGTCTCCAGTCAGGTCTGTGGCTGGAGGCAGGTGAAATGCAACCATACATTGTTGTCTCTCTCCCTCTCTGCCTCTCCCCTTCCCCTCTTTCTAAAAAATAATGAAATAAAATCTTTTAAAAAAATGGGTAAGACGGGTAGTTGATCTAAACTAAAGTATATCATAATTGCATTAAATATAATTGGACTACTCCAAATAAATGATAAAGATTACCAAACTGGACTAAAATGAAACAAAACAAAACAAAACAAAACAAAACAAAACAAAACAAAAAAAACAAAAAACCTACACACTGTTTATAGCAGACACAATTTAAATAGCAAATATTTAAGGTAAATGTCCAGAAAAAATATACCATGAAAATAGTAACGAAAAGAAAGCTGGAAGAGTTTTACTAGTATGAGACCAAGGCAACTTTAAGGCTGTATTACTAATGAAGATTAAGAAATATTTCATAATGGAAAAATGGGTCAACCTTGAAAGAGGAACAAAGAAATTATCTTTGTTTAAATTAATCTAATAGCTTCAACAAATATAAAGCAAAAATTGGAAGAATTAAAATTACAATCATAGTTAGAACTATGAGGTATTTCTTTCAAAGAAACTGATAATTGATAAAAAAAAAAAAAAGAAACAGAAATATCGGTAAGTATATAGAACATTTGAGGGAAAAGTGGCACCTTGAACTAATTGACACATATAGGACTGAAATAAAAGGCACATTCTTTAACACAGAGGAATTACACTAGAAAGTCGCCAAATGTTTGAGCATTAAATGAAACAATTTATATAAACACAAAACTTGAAATATTTTAAAATAAAACAAACAATATAAAATAAAATTCCAATACATCTTTTCCAAGTAAAGCTAAAACTTAAAAAGAGAGCAATACTTATCATGAATATTTCAAAGGAAATTTACAGCCTTAAAGATGCATCCATTAGTAAAGAAGTAGGAACAATATTAGTGCCCTAATTATTTATCTCAAGTTGCTCAAAAATAAAAGTAAAGGAATTTATAAAAGATAAGAGCTGAAGTAAACAAAATAGAAAGTAATCATAAAATAAAGGAAACCAATAAAGCTAAAAGTTGATTATCTGAAAAGATTAATAAAATTAAAAAGCCTTTACCAAGACTGATCAAGAAAACAGAAATACAAAGGACCAATAAGAATGTCTTATAATTAAAAACATTAGGAAGAATTTTATGCCACATTTTGAAAACTTAGACAAAATGTATACAGTCCTTGAATAACACATTCTAATAAAACTCATAAAAAGAGTTTTAAAAATTGAATTTTTGTACACTTATTTAAAAATAATGTCACAAAAAAACCAAGCCCAGATGTTACGTGGTGAATTCTTCTAAGTCTTTTTTTTTTTTAATTTTATTGTTGTTGTATTACATCCATTCCCTTTTTGCTCCCATCTGTCCCCCTCCCCACCCATCCATTCCCCCCAAAGTCAATCCCACCTGTTGTCCATGTCCATGGTTCCTTTATACTAGGTTCTTGTCTAAGCTGCTCCCCTTCTTTGCCTCTGCCTCCGCCCTCCCCCCAACCCCGTTCCCCCTGACCACTGAAGGCCTATTCCTTGTATTCCTATACTTGGTTCTGTTTTGGTCATTGTTAGTTTTGCTCATTATTGTCCTGTAATGGGTGAGATCATATGATATTTGTCCTTCACTGACTGGCTTATTTCACTAAGCATAATATTCTCCAGTTCCATCCATGTTGTTGCAAAGGGTACAAGTTCCTTCTTTCTTTCTGCTATATAGAATTCCATTGTGTAAAAGTACCAAAGTTTTTTGATCCAATCATCCACTGATGGGCACTTAGGCTGTTTCCAGCACTTGGCTATTGTAAACAGTGCCACTATGAACATAGGTGTGCATAGGTTCTTATGAATTGGTGTTTCAGGATTCTTTGGGTAGAGTCCAAGTAGTGGAATTGCTGGATCCAAAGGCAGTTTCATTTTTAGTTTTTTAAGGAAACCCCATACTGTTTTCCACAGTGGCTGCACCAGCCTACATTCCCACCAACAGTGTATGAGGGTTCCCTTTGCCCCGCATCCTTGCCAACACTTGTTGTTTGTTGATTTGCTGATGATTGCCATTCTGACAGGGGTGAGGTGGTATCTTATTGCGGTTTGAATTTGTATCTCTCTGATGACTAGTGATGTTGAGCATTCTTTCATATGCCTCTGGGCCTTTGTATATCTTCCTCAGTGAGTTGTCTGTTCAGGTCCTTTGCCCATTTTTTAATTGGGCTGTCTGTCTCCCTGGTGTTGAGTCGCATTAGTTCTTTATATATGTTTACTGATACTTCACCAAGGGCAAAGGAAATAAAAGAACGAATCAACAAATGGGACTATATCAAATTGAAAAGTTTCTAATCAGCTAAAGAAAATATCAGCAAAATTCAAAGGGAACCAACTGTATGGGAAAACATAATTGCCAATGAGACCTCAGAATAGGGTCTGATCTCCAAAATATATGTCTTATTTTTTTAAAATATTTTATTTATTATTTCCAGAGAGAAGGGAAGGGAGAGAGGCAGAGAGAGAGAGAAACATCAATGAATGGTTGCCTTTCACCTGCCTCCAGCTACAGACCTGGCTGGAGACCTGGCTTGCAATCTGGTTATGTGCCCTGGCTGGGATTACAACCAGTGACCTTTGGGTTCACAAGATGGTGCCTACCCACTAAGCTACCAAACAGAGTCTCTTCTAAGTCTTTAAGGGAAAAATAGTACCACTCTTTTTTAATTATCACAATTCATTTAATCAACAAATATTTACTGAGTACACATTCTATTTTATCTATTACTTGTTTCTTTCTTGTTACACTTTTATTGTTTTTTTACAGTTGTCCCAGTTTTTCCCCTATTGGTCTCCCTTGCTTAACCCCCATCAATCCTGTCCCTATTGTCCATGTCCATGGGTCATTTATACATATTTCTTGACTTGACCCTTCCCCTTCTTTCCCTTCATCCCCCTTCCCCCTCCTTTCTGGTCACTGTCAGTCTGTTATTTGTTTCCATGCCTCTGGTTCTATTTTGTTCTTTCATTTGTTTTGTTCATTAGGTTCCTCTTGTAGTGAAACCATATGGCATTTGTCTTTTGCCACCTGGCTTATTTCATTTTGCATAATATTCTCCAGTTCTATGCATGCTGTCACGAAAGGTAGGAGTTCCTTCTTTTTTTTCCTGTGTCTTATACAAGCTCAGAAAATTGAAAAATGAAACATTTCACAATTTCTTTTATGCTGTCAGCATAACCTTGACCTGAAAAACCAAACAAGAACATTACTATAAGAGGATGACTGCTGTCTCATAAGATAAACAAAAAATCTAAACCAAATAGCAGATTAATTATAGCAATATCTATATAAACATGATACATTACAACCAATTTTGGGTTTATTTCAGGGATGTAAAGTTAGATTAACATTCAAAAAGCAGGCAATGTAATTTATTATAATAATGGAACAAAGTGGGCGAAAAACCTAAATGATTTCAATAGATACAGAAAAATTCAACACAGATGCATAATCATTCTTAGCAAACTAAGTATTGAAGAGTTTCTACTTAATGTAGTAAAGGACAATTGCTATTGTTATAGTGAAATGTGAAATATTTTCCTTGTGATTGGGAATTATTTAAGGATGCCTGTTTTTTTTTTTTTTTTTTTTTTCTTTCTTTCACTATTGTACTACTAAATTTCCTGTTAAATTTAACCTTTAAATATTTAATATTACCCTTCAGGTCTTGCTCATTAAAATAAGGCAAATAAAAAATATAAAGCCCTGGCTGGTGGCTCAGTGGATAGATGCTGGTTTGTGAACCCAAAGGTTGCTGGTTCAATTCCCAGCCAGGGCACATAACCAGATTGCAAACCAGGTCTCCAGCCAGGTCTGTAACTGGAGGCAGGTGAAAGGCAACCATACATTCATGTTTCTCCCCTTCTCTGCCTCTGTCCCTTCCCCTCTCTCTAAAAATAATAAATAAAAATTGTAAAATAGAAATTATATATATATATGTTATATATATGTTATATATATGTGTGTTATATATATATGTTATATGTATGTTTTATATATATATATATATGTGTGTGTGTGTGTGTGTGTGTGTGTGTGTGTGTTAGAAAGGAATAAATAGTATTTTTGTTTTTTCATGGAACATATTACCTACATAGAATTTTTTAAATATATAGATAAAAGATTGGAATCAAAAATTCAATTTAGCATGGCTTCTGGTTATAAGGTGAAATTACACAAAGCAAATACATTTTAATATACTAGCAACAAATAATTAGAAAATTAAATTCTAATCAACAATAACATCAATAGTAGCATCAAAATCCATAACATATAAAAATATTTTTTAAAACACCCCCCCATATAGAAAATTACAGAGAATTTTTTGGGTAGTTATGGATTCCAAATGAATAGAAGGGAACTTTCATATTTATGATTTGGAAATCTCAATATTAAAAATTATAGATATTCTACATATTCTTTAAAAATTAATTTATAAGCCAAAAAATGTAACAGTAAAAATCCAAAAGGGAATGAATGTAATATTCAACAATAAAATTAAATTTAAAAAATCCCAGGAGGATTTTGTGACAATAGCTAATTTACTAAATGGATATATATAATAAGAACCAAGGATAGATAAAATAATCTTTTTTAAAAAATTTTTTATTTATTATTTCCAGAGAGAGAGGAAGCGAGAGAGGCAAAGAGGGAGAGAAACATCAATGTATGATTGCCTTTCACCTTCCTCTAGACACAGAATTGGCTGGAGACGTGGCTTGCATCCTGGTTATGTGCCCTAGCCGAGGAATTGAACCAGTGACCTTTGGTAGATAAAAGAATCTTAAGATATTTTCAATGATAATTCTCCAAGAGTAAAGGAAATGAAAAGGAACAAATAAACAAATGAAACTGTATCAAACTGAAAAGTTTCTGTTCAGCAAAAGAAAACACCAGCAAAATTAAAAGGGAACCTACTGTATGGGAAAACATATTTGCCAGTGAAACCTCAGACAAGGGTTTGATTTCCAAAACATATAAAGAACTTATGCAACTCAACACCAGGAAGAGACAAACCAATTAAAAAGTGGGCAAAGGACCTGAACAGACACCTCTCTGAAGAGGACAGAGGGCCCAAAGGCATATGAAAGAATGCTCAACATCACTAGCCATTAAAGATGGTTAATTAAATGCAAATTAAAACCACAATAAGATACCACCTCACACCTGTCAGAATAGCAATCATCAACAAATCAACAAAAAACAAGTCCTGGTGAGGATGTGGAGAAAAGGCACCCCTGGTGCACTCTTGGTGGGAATGTAGACTGGTACAGCCACTAAGGAAAATGGTATGGAATTTCATCAAGAAACTAAAAATGGAACTGCCTTTTGATTCAGAGATTCCACTGCTAGGATTATACCTGAAGAAACCTGAAACACCAATTCATAAGAACTTATGTACCCCTATGTTCATACCAGCACTATTTCCAACAGCCAAGTGCTAGAAACAGCCTAAGTGCCCACCAGTGGATGAATGGATTAGAAAAACTTTGGTATATTTACACAATGGAATACTACAAAGCAGAAAGAAAGAAGCAGCTCCTACCTTTTGCAACAACATGGATGGAACTGGAGAGTATTATGCTTAGTGATATAAGCCAGTCATTGAAAGACAAATACCATATTATCTCTATCTTTACAGAACACTAATGAGGAAAACAAACAAACAAACAAAACAGAACCAGAGACATGAATACAAGGAAAAGACCTTCAGTGTGCAGAGGGGAGGGGGAGGGTGGAGGGGGGAGAAGGAGGCAAACAAGGGGAGCAGTTTAGTCAAGGAACTAGCATGGATGATCCATGGATATGGACAACAAGTGGGATTGACTTTGGCAATGTGGGGGGAGTGGTGGGGAGAGTCAGATGAATATAATACAAAAATAAAATAAAACTTAAAATATTTTTAAATTAATTAAAAATAGAAAAAAAGAATCTTGAAGAAATGAAAGTTTGATAAACTTTATATTACAAAAGAATAACACTTTCTATAAAGTTACAAGGATTAAAACAGTGAGGTATTGGTGCAAGGATAGACAAAAGGATCATTTGAAATCAACAGAGATTCCAGAAACACCCAAACAAAATAAAGCCATCTGATTGGTGGAAAAGGTTACACTGAAATGCAGAAGGGAAAAAAATGGTCTTTCCAATAAATGGATCTGGGTTAGTTTGGATATCCATATTGAAAATAAATTTGCCTTGACCCCTAACTCATATGCAAAAATTATTTCAAATAAATTTAAAATTTTAATTTTAAATTTAACTTTAAAAATAATAAAGCTCTGAAAGATAGTAAATATATTTATGAATATATTTATGACCTTGGGTTAGGCAAATAGTACTTAAACAGAAGTCACACAGCACTAATTAAAAGAGATAATATAGCAAATTTCACTTCATTAAATTTTAAAATTTATTTTTATCAAAAGATACTATTGCCCTGGCTGGTGGCACAGTGGATAAGGCGCCAGACTGTGAACCCAAAGGTTGCAGGTTCAATTCCCCAGCCAGGGCACATAACAAGGTTGCAAACCAGGTCTCCAGTCAGGTCTGTGGCTAGAGGCAGGTGAAAAGCAACCATACATTGATGTCTCTCTCCCTCTCTGCCTCTCTCCCTTCCCCTCTTTCTGAAAATATGAAATAAATTTTTTTAAAAGATACTATTAAGTGAATAAAAAGATAAGCCACTGAGCAGGAGAATATATTTACAATACATCTATCTGACCAAAGACTTTCAATACTACATGCAAAGACTATATAAGGAACCCTCTACAGTCAATAAGAAAAAAGAGATAATGCTCATTTTTAAAAAAACTAGGTAAAAAATTTGAACAGGTTTTTATAAAAGATGACTTCAAATAGTCAACAAGCATATGAAAAAATGTTCACTCTTGTTAGTCATTGAAAAATACAAATTAAAATCACAATATACTAGAATAGATAAAATTTAAAAGATTGATAGCACCAAGTATTAGCAAAGACATAGAAGAGCTTGAACTCTCATCGACTGCCAGTGGAAGTGTAAATTGGCATTGACTAGAAAATTGGCAAAACTAGAAAAAGTTTTAAATGCTAGCCATACACATATCCCATGATTCAGCAGTACCACTCCTAGCCAGGAGAAGTGAATTTATACCAGCATCAAAAAATCATGGACACAGACTTTGAGCCAAGATAAAGGTGTAGGTAGAAATACTTCACCTTTTTCAACAATAATAAGGATTGCATCCACCTTGAAACAAAAATCACACAGAACTACCAGAAGATCAAACTGGATTGAAGTCCAACAAAAACATTAAAAAGTAATACTCATTTAGATATGTAGGAGGAATGGAAACAGGGAGCCAGGGCAGAGAGGACACAGTCTGGTGGTGGCTGGCCAGCACGATGAGAGGTCACACATTATAAAAGCTGGGAGGGACACCTGGGAAGAGATCCCAGTTTCAGGCCAGACTGCAGTTCATGGATTCAGTGCTGGGAAAATAAACTCTTATTGCTTCTCACTATGAAAACCAGTGGGGGTTGGGATAGTGGAAGAAACTTTCATTCTCTCAAGGGAGTTTCTTTAGAGGGCCACCTTAGTCCTAGAAGGTATATAAACCCACTGACTCTGGGAAACATCACCAGGATGACAGCAAGAGTGCCACCAGTCAAATATGGGAAGTGGGTTAAGTGGCTGGAAAAGGAGCAAGTGCAGAGCAAGTGGCATTGTTCCATTTCTTACCCCCACAACATACAGTGCCACAGGTGGTGAAACAAGTCATCCTGTACTAAAAATACGTAAGGCTCTATACTTTACAATGTAACAGGTATGACAGCTCTACCTAACATGCAGAAGCAAACACAGGAAGCTGTCAAGCAGAGGAGACAGAGAAGTATTGCTCAAAAGAGGGAGCAGATCAAGTCTCTAGAGGGAGAACTAAGTGATGAGATAGCCAATTAAACATGCAGAGTTCAAATCACTGGTGACAATGATGGTCACAGAAATGATTGAGTATGACAAATGCATAGGGAAGAAATGTAGGTTATACTAAGTGAAATGAAGAAAAATCTACAACAGTGAAGGGAAGGAAGACTAATTTCATATCAACATAAGGAAGAAATATCATAATACTTAAGGGAACAATCCATCAAGAAGAAATAACTCAGGTAAACATATACCCACCCAACATAGGAGCTCCAAAACATATAAGGAAAATCTTGGAGGACTTCAAGAAGGATATAGACAGCAACTCACAAATAGTAGGGAATTTTAATACCCCACTATCAACAATGGACAGATCTTCCAAACAAAAAAAATCACTAAGGATGTTGTGGCATTGAACAACACTCTAGAGGAAATGAACCTACTAATATATACAGAACCTTTTACCCCAAAGAAGAAAAATACACATGCTTTTCAAATGTGCATGGAAAATTCTCAAAGATAGACCACATGGTAAGTCACAAGACAAGCCTCCACAAATACAGGAAAATGGAAACCATACCAAGCATCTTCTCAGCTCACAATGGCTTGAAACTAGAAACCAACCTCAAGGGGAAAAACCAAAACCACTCTAACTCATGGAGACTGAATAACATGCTTTTAAGTAGGGAATGGGTTAACAATGAGATCACAGATGAAATCAAGAAGTTTCTGAAAACAAATGACAATGAATAAACAACAGCCCAAAACCTATGGGACACAGTAAAGGTGGTCTTCAGAGGAAAATTCATAGCAAAACAGGCCTACTTAAACAGGTCACAAAAAGTTTATAAAAACAACTGAACCATAAAGCTGCAAGAACTAGAGGAACAACAACAACAACAAAAAGCCTAGAGCAAGTAGAAGGAAGGAAATCATCAAGATCAGAGCAGAACTAAATAACTTAGACACTCAAACTACAATATGAAGAATCAACAAGTCCAAGAGATGGATTGAAAAAATAAACAAAATTGACAAGCCTTTATCCAGACTCATCAAGAAAAAGAGAGAGAGGACCCAAATAAACAGAATCAGAAATGATAGAGGAGAAATCACAACTGATACTTCAGAAATACAAAAGATTATAACAAATTACTACAAACAAATATATGACAAGAAATATGACAACCTGGATGAAATGAACATATTTGGAGAAATGGATAATCTACCAAAACTGAATCCAGAAGAAGAAGAAAGCCTGAATATGCCAACAACAACTAGTGAAATTGAAGAAGTAATCCAAAATCTCCCAAAGCATAAGAGTCCCAGACCAGATGGATGCACAAGTGAATTTTACCAAACATTTAAAGAAGAACTAACTCCTATCATTCTCAACCTACACCAAAAAACCAGGAAGAATGAAGACTCCCAAACTCTTTCTTTGAGGCCAATATTATTCTAATTCCAACACCAGGTCAAGACACAACTAAGAAAGAAAACTATAGGCCAATATCTCTAATGAACATACATGCTAAGATTCTCAACAAAATATTGGCCAACTGGATTCAGCAGTATATTACAAACATCATACACCATGATCAAGTGGGTTTCATCCCAGGGATGCAAGGATGGTACAACATTCGTAAATCAATAAATGTAATACACCACATCAACAAATTGAAAGATAAAAACCATATGATCATACCAATAGATGCTGAAAAAGCATTTGGTAAAGTACAGCAACCATTTATGATAAAAGCCCTCAGCAAAATGGGAATAGAGGGAGCATACCTCAACATCATGAAGGCCATCTATGAGAAACCTGCAGCCAACGTCATACTGAATGGGCAAAAACTAAAGGCTTTCCCTATAAGATCAGGAATGAGATAAGGATGTCTACTTTCTCCACTTCAGTTTACCATCATCTTGGAAGTTCTGGCCATAGCCATCAGAGAACAAAAAGGAATGAAAAGTATCCAAATGGGAAAGGAGGAAGTCAAACTGCCATTATTTGCAGATGATACGATAGTGTACATACAAAACCCGATAGGCTCCACCAAAAACTTACTCAACCTAATAAGCAAGTTTAGCAAAATAGCTGGGTATAAAGTCAATATCCAGAAATCAAAAGCATTTTTGTATACCAATAATGAAACAACAGAAATAGAAGTGAGAAAACAAATCCCATTTACCATAGCAACAAGAAAAATAAAGTACCTAGGAATAAACTTAACTAAGGAGGTGAAAGACCTATACTCAGAAAACTACAGAACGATGAAGAAAGAAGTTAAAGAAGATACAAATAAATGGAAGCATATACTATGTTCATGGATGGGAAGAATTAACATCATTAAAATGTCCATACTACCCAAAGCAATCTACAGATTCAATGCAATTCCAATAAAAATACCAATGACAACCTTCACAGAAATAGAAAAAATACTTAAAAAATTTATATGGAGCCAAAAACACCCATGAATAGCCACAGCAAAATTGAGAAAGAAGAACAAGGTAGGAAGAATCACAATACCGGACTTCAAACAATACTACAAGGCTACTGTCATCAAAACAGCCTGGTACTGGCATAAGAATAGACATATAGATCAATGGAACAGAATAGAGAACCCAGAAATTAACCCAGGACTGTATGGTCAACTAATATTTGACAAAAGGGGAAGGAACATCAAATGGAGTAAAAACAGTCTCTTCAACAAATGGTGCTGGGAGAATTGGTCAGCAACATGCAAAAAGATAAAACTAGACCACCAACTTACACCAGAATAAACTCAAGATGGATAAAGGATTTAAACATAAGCAGTGCCACCATAAAGGTCCTGGAGATATATATATAGGCAGTAAGCTTTTGGATATTCTACACAGAAGAATGTTTGCTGATACTTCACCAAGGGTGAAGGAAATAAAAGAACAAATCAACAAATGGGACTATATCAAATTGAAAAGTTTCTGTTCAGCTCAAGAAAATATCAGCAAAATTTAAAGGGAGCCAAATGTATGGGAAAACATATTTGCCAATGATACCTCAGACAAGGTTTTGATCTCCAAAATATATAAAGAACTTATGCAGCTCAACTCCAGGGAGATGGCCAGTCAAATTAAATAATGGACAAAAGACCTGAACAGACAACACTCTGAGAAAGACATACAAAGGGCCCAGAGGCATATGATGGAATACTCAACAACACTAGCCATCAGAGAGATGCAAATGAAAACCACAATAAGTTACCAACTCACACCTCTCAGAATGGCAATCATCAGCAGATCAACAAAAAACAAGTGTTGGCAAGGATGTGGGGAAAAGGAAACCCTGCTGCACTTTTGGCAGGAATGTAGGCTGGTGCCACCACTATGGAAAATATTATGGTGTTTCCTTAGGAAACTAAAAAGTGAACTGCCTTTTGATCCAGGAATTCCACTAGTACAACTGTACCCGAGGAATCCTGAAACACCAATTCATAAGAAGATATGTATCCCTATGTTCATAGCAGCATTATTTACAATAGCCAAATTCTGGTTACAGCCTAAGTGCCCATCAGTGGATGATTGGATCAAAAAGTTTGGTACATTTACACAATGGAATACTTACACACCAGAAAGAAAGAAGGAACTCCTAACCTTTGCAACAACATGGATGGAACTGGAAAGTTAGTGAAATAACTCAGTCAGTGAAAGGCAAATACTATATGATCTCACCCATTATAGGACAATAATGAACAAAACAAACAATAAAGAAAATAGGACCAGATACATGAATACAATGAATAGACCTTCAGTGGGCAGAGGGGAGGTGGGAGGGGGCAGGGGTGAGGAGGAGGCAAAGAACGGGAGAAGTTTAGTCAAGGAACTAGCATGGAAGAACCATGGGTATGGACAACAAGTGCGATTGAGTTTGTTGAGGAGTGGGTGTGTGGGGAAGTGGACAGAGGGGAGTAAAAAGGGGATGGATATAACACAACAACAATAAAATTAAATTAAAAGCAAAGAAAAGAAACAGAATATGAGATCAGCATGATTTAAATCACTTAAATGACTGATCACTTGTTTTGTCTAAGTGAAATACCATGCAAAACTAAAACTGCTGCTAGAAAATGCCCTGGGTGGGAAACAAAAGAAGGTTGTTCAGAAGATCAAACAACTGGTTTCCCTCTAAATGGTTGTGATTCCATGTGCAGCTGACACCCTTTCAATGGTTTCAAAAGCCTGAAGAGGGTGAGCTTCCTTTGATGAAATATAAGCAACTAGAGGGTGACAATTCATAGTTTTTCAGAATTATATGTGTGAGTAACCTGTGAGTGTTTTTGATGGTTTATCAGACAACAAATTATAAAGTTTTTATTAAACTATATCTACAAATTATATACTATGTTAAGAAATATTTTCCTCCCTAGCCCATGTGGTTCAGTTGGCTGGAGTGTCATCTGGTTCAATTTCTGATCAGGCCACATACCTAGATTGCAGTTTCAATCCCCTGTTGGGCACATATGGGAGACAACCAATTGATATTTTCCTCGTTCTCTCTCTCCTTTCCTCTCTAAAATCAATGAACATTTTTTTTTTTTAATTTTTAAGAAGCTGTCATTATTTCGCATACTAGGTTAATTATTTTATTTTATTGTTGTTGTATTACATTTATCCCATTTCACCCCCCCTCCAACACACTAGGTTTAAGTAAACAAAACATAAATTTAAAAAATATATGAGGAAGAAATATAGTCAACCATTACAGGATGAAGAATAAAGAATTGAAAAAAATGGGGAGAGGCTTAGGAACCTCTGGGACAACTTTAAAAGGATCAACATCCAAGTCATTGGGGTGGCAAAATAAGTAGAGCAAGAAATTTTAAACTTATTTGATAAAATAATGAAGAAAAACTTCCCTAATTTGGTGAAGGAAATAGACATACAAGTCCAGAAAGCACAGAGTTCCAAACAAGCTAGACCCAAAAAGGATCGTATCAAGACACATCATAATTAAAATGACAAAGGTTAAAGATAAAGAGAATCTTGTTTTAAATTAATTTATTGTTGTATTACATCCATCCCAATTTTACTACCCTCTGTCCCCTTCCCCACCCTCACCCCCCAACCCCCCCAAAGTCAATTCCATTTGTTGTCCATGTTCATGATTTTTACAAGCTACTTCCTTGACTACACTGCTCCCTTTCTTTGCCTTCTCCTACCACCTCCCCTCTCCCCGTCCCCTCTTCCCACTGAAGGTGTATTCATTGGATTCATATATCTGGTTCTGCTTTCCTTGTTTGTTCGTTTTGTTCATTATTGTCCTGTAATGGGTTAGATATTATGGTATTTGTCTTTCACTTACTGGCATATTTCACTAAGCATAATACTCTCCAGTTCCATCCATGTTGTTGCAAAGGGTACAAGTTCCTTCTTTCTTTCTGTTGTGTAGTATTTCATTGTGTAAATGTACCAGAGTTTTCTTATCCAATCATCCCTTGATGGGCACATAGGCTGTTTCCAGCACTTGGCTGTTGTAAATAGTGCTGCTATGAACATAGGGGTACCTAGGTTCTTCTGAATTGGTATTTCAGGGTTTTTTAGGTATAGTCTTAGTAGTAGAATTACTGGATCAAAAGGCAATCCCATTTTCACTTTTTAAAGGAAATTCCATACTATTTTCCATAGTGGGCTGCACCAGCCTACATTCCCAACAGCAGTGCACCAGGGTTTCCTTTTCCCCATATCCTGGACAATATCTGTTTGTTAATTTACTGATGATTGCCATTCTGACAGGTGTGAGGTGGTATCTTATTGTGGTTTTAATTTGCATCTCTCCGATGGCTAGTAATGTTGAGCATTCTTTTATATGTTTTTGGGCCTTTTGTATTTCTTCCTCAGAGTGTTGTCTGTTCAGGTTGTTTGCCCATTTTTAAATTGGGCTGCCTGTCTCCCTGGTGTTGAGTTGCATAAGTTCTTTATATATTTTGGATATCAAACCCTTGTCTGAGGTATCATTGGCAAATATGTTTTCCCATACAGTTGATTTTCTTTAATGTTGCTGATATTTTCTTTAGCTGAACAGAAACTTCAGTTTGATATAGTACCATTTGTTGATTTGTTCTTTTATTTCCTTTGCCCTTGTTGAAATATCAGTAAACATATTTATGCATAGGATATCTAAAATTTTACTGCCTATATTTTTCTCCAGGACCTTTATGGTGGCACTGCTTATGTTTAAGTCCTTTATCCATCTTGAGTTTATTCTGGTGTATGGTATAAGTTGGTTGTTTAGTTAGTTTTTTTTTTTTTTTCTTTCTTTCTTTTCTTTCTTTCTTTTTTTTTTTTTTGCATGTTGCTGTTCAGTTCTCCCAACACCACTGTTGAAGAGACTGTTTTTACTTCATTTTATGTTCCTTCCCCCTTTGTCAAATATTAGTTTACCACAGAGTCCTGTGTTTTTTCTCGGCTCTCTATTCTTTTCCATTGATCTATATATCTATTTGTATGCCAGTACCAGACAGTTTTGATGACACTAGTCTTGTACCATAGTTTTATGTCTGATACTGTGATTTTTCCTACCTTGTTCTTCTTTCTCAAGATTGCTGTGGATATTTGTGAGCATTTTTTGCTCCATATTAATTTCTGAAGTATTTTTTTCTATTTCTGTGAAGTTTGTCATTATTTTTTTTTTTTGCTGAGTTTAAAGAGAGAATTTAATATTTTCTTTGTCCCAATTATATTGCTTCAAGAGTATAAAACATTTCACAAGTTACAAGATAGTCTCCAAAAGTGTGTTAACAAATTACCACAGTTGAGTGACTTAAAACAATGCTAATTTAGCATCTCATAATTCTGTAAGTCAGAGTCTGACCTGGATCATGACATTAAGTGTCCAGGGCCTCACTGTACCGGACCAAGATGACAGTGCACTGGGCTGGTGCCTGGAGGTTTTGGGGAGGAGTCTGCTTTTGAGGTCATTCAGATTGTTGATAGAATCCAGTTCCTTGCAAAAGTGAAACCTACTTTCCATCCTTTTCATGACTGTCAGTCATATGTCTTCCTTATCATCTTCAAGGCCATGTGCATTCCTTCTCAAGTGACCACTTACATCTTCAAAGCACCAAGAACACATTGAAGCCTCTCCCTGCTTTGAATCTTTCAGACTTTTCTTGTCAGTGCCAGGAAAAAAGAAATCACTACCTTTGAACTCTCAAATAATTAAGTTAGTTGTATGAATAATGTCCTTATCTTATGGTTAGCTGTGAGATATGATAAAATATGACCATGGGGGTGACTTGACACATTCACATGCCCAGCAATCCAAACATGTTATTCTACCTACTAGATTGCCTGTGATGTTGTTATTATAATTATAACTTTACAATGATTACAGATCATTTTTTCTGAGGCTCAGAGATTGAAGTAATTTGTACAAGTTTTAGCCATTTGTAGTGGAGTTAACTAGATCTTGAAGCAAAGATCTTTGAAAAAAATTATTTCCCAAATAAATGTCCTTCCAACAACTGAGTTAACTAGTAAACTGGAAAGCATCAGTGCCAATGTTGGTATAATGCCTTTGTATTTTTGTTTTGTTTTTGTTAAAACATAATATGGAAGAGTAGAAGAAAAAAAAAAAACATGCTATCACATAGTCTAAGAGATAGATGCTGAATATTATTTTGGTCCTGCAGGTTTCAACAGAGCAATCAATGGCTATATGTTTGAACGCAAGGATGATTATCCAAAAGAACACCCAAAAGATTATTTTTAGTCATCATTGTAATGATCTATTTTTCTAGACCTGCACTATGTAATACAGGGGCCCCTTACTGCATATGATTATTATTTTTTTAAATATTTTATTGTTGTTGTATTACATCCATCCCCTTTTTGCTCCCCTCTGTACTGCTCCCCACGCACCCATTCTCCCCAAAGTCAATCCCACTTGTTGTCCATGTCCATGGTTCCTTTATACTAGGTTCTTGTCTAAGCTGCTCCCCTTCTTTGCCTCTACCTCCCCCCTCCCCCCAACCCTTTTCCCCCTGACCACTGAAGGCCTATTCCTTGTATTCATATACTTGGTTCTGTTTTGGTCGTTGTTAGTTTTGCTCATTATTGTCCCGTAATGGGTGAGATCATATGATATTTGTCCTTCACTGACTGGCTTATTTCACGAAGCATAATACTCTCCAGTTCCATCCATGTTGTTGCAAAGGGTACAAGTTCCTTCTTTCTTTCTGCTACATAGAATTCCATTGTGTAAATGTACCAAAGTTTTTTGATCCAATCATCCACTGATGGGCACTTAGGCTGTTTCCAGCACTTGGCTATTGTAACTAGTGCCGCTATGAACATAGCTGTGCATAGGTTCTTATGAATTGGTGTTTCAGGATTCTTTGGGTAGAGTCCAAGTACTGGAATTGCTGGATCAAAAGGCAGTTTCATTTTTAGTTTTTTAAGGAAACCCCATACTGTTTTCCACAGTGGCTGCACCAGCCTACATTCCCACCAACAGTGTAGGAGGGTTCCCTTTGCCCTGCATACTCGCCAACACTTGTTGTTTGTTGATTTGCTGATGATTGCCATTCTGACAGCTGTGAGGTGGTATCTTATTGTGGTTTGAATTTACATCTCTCTGATGACTAGTGATGTTGAATATTCTTTCATATGCCTCTGGGCCCTTTGTATATCTTCCTCAGTGAGTTGTGTGTTCAGGTCCTTTGCCCATTTTGTAATTGGGCTGTCTGTCTCCCAGGTGTTGAGTTGCATTAGTTCTTTATATATTTTGGAGATCAGACCCTTGTCTGAGGTATCATTGGCAATTATGTTTTCCCATACAGTTGGTTCCCTTTGAATTTTGCTGATATATTCTTGAGCTGAACAGAAACTTTTCAATTTGATATAGTCCCATTTGTTGATTCATTCTTTGATTTCCTTTGTCCTTGGTGAACTATCAGTAAACATATTACTGTGTAGGATATCCGAAAATTTACCGCCTCTATTTTTCTCCAGGACCTTTATGGTGTCACTGCTTATGTTTAAATCCTTTACCCATCTTAAGTTTATTTTGGTGTATGGTGTAAGTTGGTGATCTAGTTTAATCTTTCTGCATGTTGCTGTCCAGTTCTCCCAACACCATTTGTTGAAGAGACTGCATTTACTCCATTGGATATTCTTTCCCCCTTTGTCAAATATGAGTTGACCATAGAGTCCTGGTTTAATTTCTGGGCTCTCTATTCTGTTCCATTGATTTATATGTCTATTCTTATGCCAGTACCATGCTGTTTTGATGACAGTAGCCTTGTAGTATTGTTTGAAGTCCGGTATTGTGATTCCTCCTACCTTGTTCTTCTTTCTCAAGATTGTGGTGGCTATTCATGGGTGTTTTTGGCTCCATATAAATTTTTGAAGTATTTTTTTCTATTTCTGTGAAGTCTGTCATTGCTATTTTAATTATTGGATTATTGTGATTGGGTTGCATTGAATATGTAGATTGCTTTGGGTAGTATGGACATTTTAATGATGTTAATTCTTCCCATCCATAAACATGGTATATGCTTCCACTTATTTGTGTCTTCCTTGATTTCTTTCTTCATTGTTCTGTAGTTTTCTGAGTACAGGTCTTTGACCTCCTTAGTTAAGTTGATTCCTAGGTACTTTATTTTTCTTGTTGCTATGGTAAATGGGATTTGTTTTTTCGCTTCTATTTCTGTTGTATCATTATTGGTATACAAAAATGCTTTTGATTTCTGGATATTGACATTATACCCAGCTATTTTGCTAAATTTGTTTATTCGATCAAGTAAGTTTTTGTGGAGACAATTGGGTTTTGTATGCACACTATCATACCATCTGCAAATAATGACAGTTTGACTTCCTCCTTTCCCAATTGGATACCTTTGATTCCTTTTTCTTCTCTGATGGCTATAGCTAGAACTTCCAAGACAATGTTGATTAGAAGTGGAGAAAGTGGGCAGCCATGTCTCATTCCTGATCTTAGGGGGAAAGCTTTCAGTTTTTGTCCATTAAGTATGATGTTGGCTTCAGGTTTCTCATAGATGGCCTTTATGATGTTGAGGTATGTTCCCTCTATTCCCATTTTGCTGAGGGTTTTTACCATAAATGGTTGCTGGACTTTATCAAATGCTTTTTCAGCATCTATTGATATGATCATATAGTTTTTATCTTTCAATTTGTTGATGTGGTGTATTACATTGATTGATTTACGAATGTTGTACCATCCTTGCATCCCTGGGATGTAGCCCACTTGATCATGGTGTATGATCTTTGTAATATACTGCTGAATCCGATTGGCCAATATTTTGTTGAGAATTTTAGCATCTATGTTCATTAGAGATATTGGCATGTAGCTTTCTTTCTTAGCTGTGTCTTGCCCTGGTTTTGAGATTAGATTAATATTGGCCTCATAGAACGAGTTTCGGAGTCTTACCTCTTCCTGAATTTTTTGGTATAGTTTGAGGAGGATAGGAGTTAGTTCCTCTTTAAGTGTTTGGTAAAATTCACCTGTGTAGCCATCTGGTCCAGGGCTTTTGTGCTTTGGGAGATTTTTGATGACTTCTTTAATTTCACTAGTTGTTATTGGCCTATTGAGGCTTTCTGCTTCTTCTGGGTTCAGTTTTGGTAGATTATACCTTTCCAGAAATGTGTCCATTTCATCCAGGTTGTCATATTTTTTGTCATATAGTTGTTTGTAGTAATTTCTTACAATCTTATGTATTTCTGAGGTATCAGTTGTGATTTCCCCTCTTTCAGTTCTGATTCTGTTTATTTGGGTTCTCTCTCTCTATTTCTTGATGAGTCTGGATAAGGGCTTGTCAATTTTGTTTATTTTTTCAAAGAACCAGCTCCCGGTCCTGTCGATTCTTCCAATTGTAGTTTGAATCTCTGAGTTATTTAGTTCTGCTCTGATCTTGATGATTTCCTTCCTTCTACTTGCTCTGGGCTTTGTTTGTTGTTGCTCCTCTAGTTCGTGCAGCTTCGTGGTTAGGTCGTTTTTGTAAACTTCTTGTAACCTTTTTTGGAAGGCCTGTATTGCTATAAATTTCCCCCTGAGAACTGCCTTTGCTGTTTCCCATAGGTTTTGGGCTGTTGTGTGTTCTTTATCATTTGTTTCCAGGAACTTTTTGATTTCATCTTTGATCCCATTGTTGACCCCTTCATTGCTTAAAAGCATGTTATTCAGTCTCCATGAGTTAGAGAATTTTTGGGTTTTTCCCTTGAATTTGGTTTCTAGTTTCAAGCCATTGTGATCTGAGAAGATACTTTGTATGATTTCGATTTTCCTGTATTTGTGGAGGCTTGTCTTGTGACATACCATGGGGTCTATCTTGGAGAATGATCCATGTGCATTTGAAAAGAATGTGTATTTGCTTCTTTGGGGTAAAAGACTCTGTATACATCAGTTAGGTCCATCTCCTCTAGAGTGTTGTTCAATGCCACAACATCTCTGGGGATTTTTTTGTTTGGAAGATCTGTCCATTGTTGATAGTGGGGTATTCAAATCCCCTATTATTAGTGTGTTGCTGTCTATGTCTTTCTTAAAGTCTTCCAAGATTTTCCTTATGTATTTCGGAGCTTCTATGTTGGGTGCGTATAAGTTTATCAGAGTTATTTCTTCTTGATGGATTGTTCCCTTAAGTATTATGAAATGTCCATCTTTGTCCCTTTTTATGGCCTTCATTGTGAAATCTATTTTATCTGAAATCACTATTGCTATTCCAGCTTTTTTTTCATGTCCATTTGCTTGATATATAGTTTTCCATCCCTTCACTCTCAATCTGTGTCGATCTTTTGTTCTGAGGTGGGTTTCTTAAAGACAGCATGTATGTGGGCCATGTTGTCTTATCCATTCAGCTACCCTATGTCTTTTGATTGGTGCATTTAATCCATTTACATTTAAGGTGATTATTGATTGATACTTATTCATTGCCATTTTCTCCCTTTGTGTCTGTATTCCTCTTTGGCTTTCTCTGTTTCTTCATTTCATTTGTTTACTTATTTTTAGAGCAGACCCTTTAACATTTCGTGCAATGCTGGTTTGGTAGAGATATATTCTTTCAGTCTTTTTTAGTCTGGGAAGCTCCTTATTTCTCCTTCTATCTTGAATGAGAGCCTAGCTGGGTAGAGTATTCTTGGTTGCAGGCCTTTGTTTACCATGACTTGAAATACTTTTTGCCATTCCCTTCTGGCTTAAATTGTTTCTGTTGAATAATCATTTGAAAGCCTTATTGAAGCCCCTTTGTATGTTATTTGTTTTTCCTCTCTTGATGCTTTTAGGATTCTCTCTTTGTCTTTGAAATTAGCCATTTTCATAATAATGTGCCTTGGTGTTGGTCTGTTTGGGTTGATCCTCATTGGGACCCTCTGTGCTTCCTGAACTGGATTAATGTTTTCACTCACCATGTTAGGGAAATTTTCTATCATGACTTTTTTGAACAGGGTTTCCATTCCTTGTTTCTCTTCTCCTTCTGGTATCCCTATGATACGGATGTTGTTACGTTTCATGTTGTCCTGCAGCTCTCTTAACCCCTCTTCTGTCTTATTCAGCCTTATTTTATTCTCTTGTACTGTCTTGGAATATTTGTCTACATTTTCCTCCAACTCGCTGATCCGGTCCTCTGCTTCCTCTAGCCTACTGTTGATTCCTTCTACTGTATTCTTCAATTCAGAAATTGTATTCTTCATTTCCTTCTGGCACTTATTGATACTTTCCATGTCCTTTTTCATGCTGTTGTCGTTCTCAGTAAGTTCCTTGTAACTTCCCTGGAGTTCTTTGTAATTTCCCTGGAGTTCTTTGTAACTTCCCTGGAGTTCTTTGTAATTTCCCTGGAGTTGTTTGTAGTTCTCCTGGAGTTGTTTACAGTTTTCTTTAATGTGGCTGAGCTCACCGAGCTTCTCTATCATCATTCTTTTGAATTCCTTTTCTGTTATTCCAGGTGCCTCTGTTTCATTTTGTGTTCTTTCTGGGAATTCTTCCTTTCCTTTTGGTGATGGACTGATTCTTTTTCTCCCCATTTTGTGTGTCTGTTCTTGCTTGCTCTTTATTTATTTATTTATTTATGTTCTTTCCTGGTGTTAACCTGTTTTGCTTCCTTGCCTTAGTTGAGCACCCTTCTGTGATAGGAGATTTGTGGAGTTCAACATTGCCGTCTCCCAGATTTTCTCCACTTGCTGTTCTTGGTGTGTCCTTTATTTGGGCTGTCTGGTTGTATTCTGGGCCTGCAGGCTTTTAGCAGAAACAAAAACAAAAACAAAAAACAAAAAACAAAAACAAAAACAAACAAAAAGAAAATACCAAACCAAACCAAACCAAACCAAAAAAAATTGCAAAAGGAAAAAAGAAATAAAAATAATAATAATAATAAGAAGAAAGGGTTTAGATGGCTGTTCACCCTTAATAATCCCTGACTGGTCCAGATGGAGCCTGGACCTGAGGGTTTTAATCAGAGGAAAAAAAAAAGAAAAACAAACAAATAAACAAAAACAAAAAACAAAAAAAGAAAGAAAAAAAGGGAGAAAGTCACAAGAGAAAGAGAAATCAATATTAATAAAGAAAAGGTTTAGGTTTCTGTTCACCCTTTTTGGTCTCTGTTTGGTCCAGGTGGAGCTAGGACCAGTGGATTTTATCAGGGAGAAAAGAAAGGAGAAAGAAAGAAAGAAAGAAAGAAAGAAAGAAAGAAAGAAAGAAAGAAAAAACGGATGAGGGGAGAAAGTCACAAGACAAATAGAAATCAATATTAATAAAAAAAGGTTTTAGCTGTGTGTTCCCCGTTTATGATTTCTGATTGGTCCAGGTGGAGCCAGAACCTGTGGGCTTTACCAGGAAGAAAAGGAAAAGAAAAATTAAAGAAAAAGAAAAAGAAAAAAAAAGAGGAAGGAAGAAAAGAATAAAGAAAGGGTTTAGAAAGGCTGGGGAAGGGAGGAATACTTAGATTGAGGACTGGGAATGCATTATAGTCACAGAGTGAATAGACTTTAATTCGAGAGTAGGGGAGGGTCTTGGGTATTTAGGTGGATTGAGGTATGGGGGGGGATTAAGAATATGTGAGGAGTAACTTTTGCAAAGGATATGTTGGGGATTAATAGTTCATATTGCTCTCGGTATAATTCAGGTGCTTGAGATTGGCAGCAATCCCTTTCCTGAGGCTGCCTCTTTTTCTTGGTCATGACTTTACAGTCTATCGTCTATATTCTAGCTGGTCTTGGCGTGTGGCAGGGCCTCTGATAGTCACAGTAGAGCTGATTCTGAGTGTCCGCCCCCAGGTAGGCTGGGCCATCTGCAGCCTGGCTGGGTTTTAGGACTGCTGGTGTTCTGGAGCCCGCAGGGAGCCCCCTCCCACTCCTGGCGGAGGTTCCTGCCCAGGAGGCGCACCCAGCCCCCCTGCAGGGCAGCCCGCAACTTAGCTGGTCCCTGTGACGACTGGCCCCACCCCCACAGTTCCGGGCTGGGTCAGTCAACACTGTCTGGGTTCCGCCTACACTGTCCCGCCCTTCCTGGACGGGCACCACTCCTCCAAGCCAACCAGCTCTCCTCGGAGTCCTTTATGCAGCCTCTGTGATGAGCCCCTCCCAGGCGTGGGCGGTGCGGCCTTTGTCTTAGGCAATGGCGGGTCAGTTACCCCAGCCACTAGTTCTGGCTCACCGTTTGGAGTTACCCGCGGAGCCTGGGGGCCTGTGTGGTTGTGCAGGGCTGGTCCTCCCCCCTGGCATGGGCTTCCAGCTGCCGTTTCCCTGGTGGCCCAGCAGCTCCATTTTCAGCCCTCTCGCCGCCCCGCTGGTGCACTTCCCGCTCCCCCACTCTGGCTTCCCACAGGACTCTTCTCCTCGGCCTCTATCCCTGTGCAGAGCCTCCTCTCCCTGTTGCCAGAGTGAGTCTCTCACACAATCCCTCCCCTGCAAGAGTTCAATTCCGTATTCCCTACTGCGTTTGCCCTCAGTGCCCGCACTTCACTGTTGAGACTTCCAGTCGCCAGGGAGCCCGGAACTGGCCCCAGTCAAACAGGCCCCTCTGGGCAGAGCTGCCACTGCCCAGAGCCGACCTTGGCCTGCCAGCCGGTTGGTCAGGAACACCTCACCTACTGTCCTGCTGGCCTCCTCTGCCTCTGGGCTGTGCTCCCCTGTGTCCAGATGCTGACCGTTCCACTTCCTAGGGTCCTGAAGACATCTCACGCTCCCTATCCTGTCCTCTAGCTGCTTTGGTACTCGAGAACACCATCAGCACTGCTCTCTACTCTGTCACCATCTTAGTATTTTGTCATTGGTATTTTAATTGGGATTGCATTGAATCTATGGATTGTTTTGGGAAGTATGGACATTTGAATAATGTTAATTCTTCCCATCCATGAACATGGTATATATTTCCATTATTTGTATCTTTCTCAATTTCTTTATTCAGTGTTCTGTAGTTTTCTGAGTACAGGTCTTTTACCTACTTTGTTAAGTTTATTCCTAAATACTTTATTTTTCCTATTGCTATGTTAAATGGGATTTGTTTTCTCACTTCTATTTCTGTTATTTCATTATTGGTATACAATAATGCTTTTGATTTCTGAATATTGACTTTATATTTAGCTATTTACCTAAATTTGCCTATTAGGTTGAGTAAGTTTTTCGTGGAGCCTATCAGGTTTTCTATGTACACTATCATGTCATCTGCAAATAATGACAGTTTGTCTTCCTCCTTTCCAATTTGGATACCTTTCATTCCTTTTTCTTCTGTGATAGCTATGGCAAGAACTTCTAAAATGATGTTGAATAGAAGTGAAGAAAGTGGATACCCTTGTTTTTTTCCTGATCTTACAGGGAACACTTTAATTTTTGTCCATTGAGTATGATGTTTTCTTCAGGTTTTTCATATATGTCTTTTATTATGTTTAGGTATGCTCCCTCTATTCTTGTTTTGCTCAGTGTTCTTATCACAAACTGTTGTTGTACTTCATCAAATGCTTTTTCAGCATCTATTGATATGATCATATAGTTTTGTCTTTCATTTTGTTTATGTGGTGTGTTACATTTATTGATTTGCCAATGTTGTACCATCCTTGCATCCCTGAAATGAAACCCACTTGATCATGGCGTTTGATCTTTTTAATGTATTGTTGGATCTGGTTGGCCAATATATTGTTCAGAATCTTAGCATCTATGTTCATCAGAGATAGTGGCATATAGTTATCTTTTCTTAGTTGTGTCTTGACCTGGTTTTGGGATTAGAATATTATCGGCCTCATAGAAAGAGTTGGGGAGTCTTCCATCTTCCTGGAATTTTTAGTATTGGTTGAGAATGATAGGAGTTAGTTCTTCTCTAACTGTTAGAATTCATCTGTGTAGCTATCTGGTCCAGGGCTCTTGTGCTTTGGGAAATTTTTGATTACTTCTTCAATTTCACTAGTTGTTATTGGCCTATTCAGGATTTCTGCTTCTTCTGCATTCTGTTTTGGTAGTTGATACATTTCTGGAAATGTGTGCATTTCACCCAGGTTGTCATATTTCTTATCATATAGTTTTTGGTAGTAATTTCTTACAATCCTTTGTGTTTCTGAAGTATCAGTTGTGTTTTTTCCCCTGTCATTTCTGATTCTATTTATTTGGGTCTTCTCTTTATCTTGATGAGATTGCTGACAGGCATGCCAATTTTCTTTATTTTTTCAATAAACCAGCTTCTGGATTTTTTGATTCTTCGAATTGTAGTTTGAGTCTCTAAATTATTCAGTTCTGCTCAGATCATGATGATTTACTTCCTTTTACTTGCTCTGGGCTTTTTGTTGTTGTTCCTCTAGTTCTTGCAGATTTATGATTAGGTTGTTTGTATAAGCTTCTTCTGTCCTTTTTGTTAGGCCTGTGTTGCTATGAATTTCCCTCTGAGGAATACCTATGCTGTGTCCCATAGGTTTTGGACTGTTGTCTATTCATTGTCATTTATTTCCAGAAACTTTTTTGATTTCATCTTTGATCTCATTGTTAATCCATTCAGTCTCCATGAGTTAGTGTTTTTGTTTTTGTTTTCCCTTGAGATTAAGTTCTAGTTTCAAGTCATTGTGATCTGAAAAGATGCTTGGTATGATTTCAATTTTCCTGAATTTTTGGAAACTTGTCTTGTGACCTACCGTGTAGTCTAAGAGAATGTTCCATGTGCATTTGAAAAGAATGTGTATTTTGCTTCTTTGGGGTAAAAGGTTCTGTATATATCAGTTAGATCCATTTCCTCTAGAGTGCTGTTCAATACCAGAATATCCTTAGTGTTTTTTGTTTTGTTTTGTTTTGTTTTGTTTGGAATATCTGTCCATTTTTGATAATAGGGTATTAAAATACCCCTACTATTAATGTGTTGCTGTCTATATCTTTCTTAAAGTCCTCCAAGATTTTCCTTATATATTTTGGATCTCCTATGTTGGGTGCATATATTTTTACCAGACTTATATCTTCTTGATGGATTGTTCCCTTAAGTATTATGAAATGTCCTTCTTTGTCCCCTTTTATGACCTTCATCATGAAATCAATATTTTGTCTTAAATAAGTATTGCTACTTCAGCCATTTTTTTTGCATGTCCATTTGCTTGATATATACTTTTCCATCCCTTCACTTTCATTCTGTCCTGATCTTTTGTTCTGAGGTGGGTCTCTTGAAGACAGCATACATATGTCATGTTTGCTTATCCAATCAGCTATCCTATATCTTTTGATTAACTCACTTAATCCATTTACATTTAAGGTTATTATTGACTGATATTTATTGCCATTTTCCCCCTTTGTACCTGTGTTTCTGTCTGTCTATCTCTCTGTTTCTTCATTTTTTTAAAGCAGATCCTTAAGCATTTCTTGCAATGCTGGTTTGGTAGAGATGTATTATTTTAGTCTTCTTTTGTCTGGGGAACTCCTTATTTCCCCTTCTATTTTTAAATGAGAGCCTTGCTGTGGAGCATATTCTTGTTTGCAGGCCTTTGTTTCCCATTACTTGGAATATTTTTGCCATTCCCTTTTGTCTTGCATTGTTTCTGTGGAATAATCATTTTATAACCTTATCAGAGCCCCTTATGACTTTTTTCTCTGCTGTTTCTCTCTTGATGCATTTAGTATTCTCTATCTTTGAAAGTTGCTATTTTAATTATAATGTGTCTTGGAGTGGGTCTGTTTGGATTCATCCTCATTGGAACCCTCTTTGTTTCCTGAACTTGAGTAACATTTTCACTCATCATGTTAGGGAATTTTTCTGTCATTACTGTCTTGAATTGGTTTTTCATTCCTTGTTTCTCTTCTCCTGGTATCCCTATGATATGGATATTATTGCATTTCATATTTTCCTGCAGCTCTCTTAAAACTTCTTCATTCTTGTTCAGCCTTTTTTTATTTTGTTACACTGTCCTGGAATATTTTTCTATGTTGTCCTCCAGCTTGTTAATCTGGTCCTCTGCTTCCTCTAGCCTACTGTTGATGCCTTCTACTGTATTCTTCAATTCAAAAATTGTATTCTTCATTTCCTCTTCACTCTTGCTGACAGTTTCTATGTCATTTTCAATGCTGGTGTAGTTCTCAGGAAGTTCCTTGTAGCTTCCCTGGAGCTCTTCATAGTTCCCCTGGAGTTGTTTGTTGTTTTCTTTGATGTGGCTGAGCTCATTGAGCTTCTCTATCATTATCATTTTGAATTCCATATCTGATAGTCTGCTTGCCTCTGTTTCATTTAGTGATCTTTCTGGGAATTTCTCCTTTCCTTTTGGTGATGGACTGTTTCTTTATCTCCCCATTTTTAGGTTTCATTGTAATCCAATCAGATTGTGATCAGCTGCCAGGCAAAGGAACTGCTAAGCGATCATGTTGTGATGAAGAGTCTTCTTGTGTTCTGTCTGTGGTTATAGGACTTCTTTCCATCTGGTGTTCTGTTGGTATTTCCAGCTGACTTTTTCTCCAGAAAAGATAATTCCAGATGCCGCCTTGGAGGAGATTGGTTTAGCTCCACTTACTCCTTTGCCATCTTGCCAGAACTTTAAAAAGAATCTTAAAAGCAGCAAAAGAAGAGTTACCTATCAAAGATTTTCCATAAAACTTTCAGCTGGTTTTTCAAAGGAAACTTTGCAGTCAAGAAGGGACTGACAGTAAGTATTCTAAGTAGTGAAAAATAAGGACCTATAACCAGATTACTCTATCCAGCAAGGCTATGATTTAGAGTGGAAAGGCAGATAAAATTATTCCCAATAAGGGTAAAGCTAAGGGAATTCATCATTGCAAAGCCCTTAATATATGAAATGTTAAAAGGTCTTATGTAAGAAAAAGATAATCAAAACTAGGAACAAACTGCAACAGATTCACAGCTATCAACAAATGAATCTAAAATAATAAAAGCAAACTATGCATACAGATAAAACAGGAGCAGAATCCTAGGTATGGAAATTGTATGAAAGGTTAGAAAGGGAGAGGGGGAATGGGGAGAATTGGAGAAAAGGTGAAGGGATCAAGAACCATAACTGGTATATACAAAATAAACAGGGGAACATTAAGAATAGTAAAGTAAATAGAGAAGCCAAAGAATTATATGCATTAGTAATAGACATGATCTAAGGGTGGGGAGGGATTGCTGGAGGGAAGTAAAGTATGAGGCAGAAGGGGTTAAAGGAAAAAAGTTGGGACAACTAGAATCATATAATCAATAAAATGTACTTTATAAGTCATGAACATAAATGCTAAAACATGATTCAACAAAGAATGAATAATTTGTAATATATTAATCCAGTGGAATACTACATAGCAATGAAAAATAATAAACTATTTAAACCTAAAAACAGAGATAAATCTCAAAAGCACAAAATATATACCAAAGGAAACAAGATGTGAATATTATCATATTAATATAAATTCCAAAATATATAAATTAATCTTAGAAATAAAAGTCAAGATATTATTTACCTTATAGGTGTCTTAATTGGAAGGGGGCACAAGGTATAATGGAGCCCCCTGGAATGCTAATATTATGCTATATCTTCTTTTGGGTGATGGTTACCTTTATTAATATCTATATATGTCAAGCTCTATAATTTTATATCTAATCTATTTAATAATTTTTCACTTTTCTGAATATATGTTCTAGTTCAACAACAACAACAAAATCCACCAAGACTAAAACAACAGAAAGAAAAGAGAGAAGTGATGACAAAGCAATGGAGAAACAGAAAAAAAATGCAAACATTTGTCAGGATACATGTATTCACATTGTCAGAGTAAAAAAATTTTTTAAGGTAACATCATTTTTATTAGCAGCTTCCTTGAGGCATTGTTGATACAATATAAGCCACACATATTAACATGTACAATTTAATAAGTTTTGATATATTTATACCTTCATGAAACCATCATCCCAATCAGTATAATGGACATATCCATCATCTCCAAAAGTGTCACTTCCTTCTGTATTTCTTTTTTTTAATATAAAACTATTTCTTGACCACTGTTTACCAATATTTACAATAAAGTAAACAGCATACAGTTGAATAACATTGGGTTTACTACAAAGTTAATTGTTTTTCCTGGCTTCTACTGAACCAATTACCCAAATACTGAGACTGAGCCTACATGTAAGGAATGAGCTGGAGTAAAAACATGCAGGTCAAGACTTTAGATTACAAAGGTTTGATCGCTTCTCGGCCTTTTGGCTAAGATCAAGTGTAGATTACAAAGGTTTGCTCACCCACTTAGTCTAGCAGGCCTAAATTGCCAAGGTCTCTAATGATCTGATTAGGTTTCCATGAATAAAGTCTTAAACATTCCATGGTCCTAACTCTTTAGACAATGTAACACAGGGATTTTAACTTTTTTGTGAAGGAACAACTTACTAGGTGAAACCTTTAAGTCCTGATTTCCTAATTAAAACACAGCTGGGTTTGCCTCATTTTCTCATTTGGAAGGGGAGGTGGTTGGCAGTGATAAAATTTTCATTTCACAGGTTTTGCAAATAAACTTGCATTTATAATTGTAGATATGAACATGGGTTCTGATATGGCTGCTTTTGCATTGTCCAAATTAAACTGTTACATTATATATAAATTGCCCAATTAATTACAAGTTATCTCTTTAATTTCAATGGTTAAAATTCTGGAAAAATTTCAATTTAACTTTAAGTGATTTATTTCTTAGATTGCTGAAAATGATAGCAGCCCAGAAACCTGCACTTATCTTTGTGAAATGCTTTTTGTTTTGGTTAAAAAGGAAAAAATATATAAAGGGAAAACCATTTACCTATGTATATACACCAACCATCCCCCACCAAATAAAACAAAAACCCACAATGATCCCTAGGCATATATAATTTAAATACAAATTCTGACTGAGTTAACAACAGAGGTTTCCCCCAACACTTAAAAAGCTGTTCTCTTAATGCTAAGGAAAGATTGTACCATGGTATCAAATGTTTTTCTGATAAAGGAAGCAACTACAGAAAGCTTTTGTTCCAAAGTAGCCAGTGCTATAGATGCACCCCCACACACAGCAATTCCGGTAGTACTACTTCAAATATAACAAACTTGATTTTTATTAGGATGTAGTTATTTCTTCATGCTAATAAATCATAAAAAAACAATATCCAAAATTTACATATAGAGAAATATATGTAAAAAGCAATGCAAACAATTATTGGGTTTTGTCTTCTGGACAAGAATGCCAAGTTAGTCTTTTTTCATAAAAGGCAATTACAATTTGAGGACACTTCTTATTTGCCTCTTTTGCCAGCACCAAATCTGCTTCATCTGAATCTTTCCATTTAATGAGAAACATTAATTCTGCACTGTGGCTGTCTGTGGCCACAGTGCTGTCTGTGGCACCAATTATTTGTTCAGAATCAAGATCTCTGGCAAAGCCTCTTGGTTTATCAGCAGCATCTCTCTTCTTTGATTTGCTATCATCAGGTACACTGTCAGATAAAGACTTTCTTTTTGTACTATATTTATTTATTTATTTATTAAATTTATTTATTTATTTTTTACCAGCGTTTTGAGAATTAAGAAATGCTTCAATTAATTCTGGAAAATCTAAATTTTCTTTAGGTTCCCAAGTATTGTTTGTATCTGTGAATCCCTTCTACTTCAGTAAATACTCCACCTTTCCATTTACTACCTGTACAATACTTCTTCCACTATAAATTATTCAGTCTCCACCTCTTCAACTTTTTTACTCTTTCCATTCCATTTCTTTTCCATTTTTTGCAATGTAGTTTTATTGGAGGCCATTTTTACTGCAGACTTGAAGAGCTATTATTCACCACCTTTCCACTGCTCCAGATCTCGAGTCCACCGTGTCTCCGGCCCTGCGCACCTTTGGCTCTCCTGTATTTCTTTCAGCCACCCCACTCCAATTCCCATGCAGCAACTGATCTTGTTTCATTATAGATACATAAATGGAATTATGCAGTACATTCTCCTTTTTGTTGTTGTTTGGCTTATTTCACTTAGTATGATTATTTCAGTATTCATCCCTGTCATCTCATGTATCAATAGTTAATTCATCTTTATTGCTGAGTAATGTTTTATGCATAAATATAACATGGTTTATCCACTCACCTCTTAATGGGTATTTGGGTTGTTTTCAGTTTGGGAGTATCACAAAAAGAGCTGCTATGAAGGTTTATATAAGTCATATCTATTTTAGAATTGGATTTTAAAAAATTAATTTATTGTTGTATTACACTTATCCCATTTTCCTTCCATTGCTTTCCCCTGCCCCATATTCCTTTTCCCCTCTCTCAGTCAGTCCCCACATGTTGTCCATGTCCATGGGTCATTTATACTAGTTCCTTGACTAACTTGTCTCCCTTCTTTGCTTCTTTCTCACCCTCCCCTTTCCCCTCTGCACACTGAAAGTCTGTTCCTTGTTTCCAAGTCTCTTGTTCTATTTTTCTTGCCTTTTTGTTTTGTTCATTAGTTTCCTGTATTAGGTGAGATCACATGGTATCTGTCTTTCACTGCCTGGCTTATTCCACTAAGCGTAATACTCTTCAGTTCCATCTATGTTGTCACAAAAGGTAGGAGTTCCTTGTTTCTCTTTGCTGCACTGTACTCCATTGTGTAAATGTATGAAAGTTTTTTATTCATTCATCCACTAATTAGGCTGTTTCCAGCAGTTGGCTACTGTAAATAGCACTACTATGAACATAAGAGTGCATAGGTTCTTCTGAATTGGTGTTTTAGGGTTCTTCAGGTATAACCCTAGCAGTGGAATTGCTGGGTTAAAAGGCACTTCCATTTTTAGTTTTTGAGGAAATTCCATACTGTTTTCCATAGTGGCTACTACACCAGTCTGCATTCCCACCAATGATGCATGAGGGTTCCTTTTTTTCCACATCCTCGCCCATAGTTGTTTGTTGATTTGTTAATGATGGTCATTCTGACAGGTGTGAGGTGGTATCTCATTGTGATTTTAATTTGCATCTCTGATGGCTAGTGATGTTAAGCATACTTTCATCAGCCTATGGGCCATTTGTATGTCCTCCTCAAAGGAGTGTCTGGTCAGGTACTAGGCCCATATTTTAATTGGACTGTCTGTCTCTCTGTGTTGTTCAGTCACATATGTTCTTTATATATTTTGGAGATCAAACTCTTGTCTGAGGTATCATTGGCAAATATGTTTTCCCATATGGCTGGTTCCCTTTTAATATTGGTGTTGTTTTCTTTAGCTGAGCAGAAAATTTTCATTTTGATGCAGTCCCATTTGTTTATTTGTTCCTTTATTTCCCTTACCCTTGGAGAAATATCAGTGAAAATATTGCTGTGTGAAATATCTACAATTTTACTACCGATGTTTTCTTCTATGACTTTTAGGTAACAAATCTTATGTTTAAGTCCTTTATTCATCTTGAGTTTATTCTGGTATATGGTGTAAGTTGGTTGGTTAGCTTTATTTTTTGGAATGTCCCTGTCCAGTTCTCCCAACACCACTTGTTAAAGAGGCTATTTTAATTCCATTTTATGTTCCTTTCCCCTTTGTATAATACTACTTTACCATAGAGTCCTGGGTTTATTTCTGGGCTCTATTCTGTTCCATTGACCTATATATCTATTCTTATACCAGACTTTTGATTACAGTGCTTTTGTAGTATAGTTGATATCTGGTATTGGGATTCCGCCTACTTTATCCATTTTTCTCAAGATTGCTTTGGCTATTCATGGTCATTTTTTGCTCCATATAAAATTTTGAAGTGTTTTTTTCTAGATCTGTGAAATATGTCAATGGTATTTTAATAGAGATTGCATTGAATCTATATAAATTGCTTTGGTTAGTATGGACATTTTAATGATGTTAATTCTTCCCATCCATGAGCGTGGTATATGCTTCCATTTATTTGTATCTTCCTTAATTTCTTTCTTCAGTGTTCTATAGTTTCCTGAGTACAGGTCTTTTTCCTCCTTGATTAAGTTTATTCCTAAGTACTTTATTGTTCTTGTTGCTATAGGAAATGGTTTTCTAGTAGCTTTCTCTGATATTTCATTGTTGATATACAAAAATTCCTTTGATTTCTGGATATTGACCCTATATTCACCTATTTTCCTAAATTTGCTGATTATGTCAAGTAGCTTTTTGGTGAAGTTTATGGGGTTTTCTATGTATAGTATCATATCATCTGCAAATAATGACAGTTTCACTTCCTTCTATCCAATTTGAATGCCTTTCTTTCCTTTTTCTTGCCTGATCACTATGCCTAGAACTTTTAATATGATGATGAATACAAGTGGAGAGAGTGCACATCCTTGTCTTGTTCCTGATCGTAGGGGGAAAGCTTTTAGTTAGTTTGTTTTTTTAAATGCATTGATTCTTTAATGCAAATTATTATTTAGTATTAGTGGGGTAGAGAGCATTTTTGAAGTGATATATTCACATTTTCAGGAAAATAGCTTGTCTTCTTATTCAAAACCTTAACTATTAATGAGTTATTTATTTTGAGATATCACAAAATAAAGGCTCAGAAGATTATAGAAACAGGTATTCAATTGAATTACAGAAAATTTGTCTTTTTTGTTGTTGTTGTAATACAGTTTTTTTCATTTCCCCCTATTGCTCTCTCCTGCCCAACCCTCCCTGTTCCTTTTTCCATAGTCAATCCCTGCCTCATTGTCCATGTTCATGGGTCTTTTACATTATCTCCTCCACTAAACCCCTACCCTATTTCCCCTCTGGTCCCCTAGTCACCATCATTCTGCCCCCTTTTCCCCCATGTCTCTGGTTTTGTTTTACTCATCTATTAGCCTTCTATATTAAGGAAGATCATATGTCATTTGTCTTCTGCTGCTTGGCTTATCTCCAGTTCCATGTATGCTATCACAAATGGTAGGAGTTCCTTCTTTCTCTCTGCTGTGTAGTATTCCATTGTATAAATGTACCAAAGTTTTTGGATCCATTCATCCACTGATGGGCATTTAAACAGCTTCCAGCACTTGGTAATTGTAAATAGCACTGCTATGAACATAGAAGTGAATAGGTTCTTCTGAATTGGTGTTTCAGAGTTCTTTGGATATAATCCTAGTAGTGGAATTTCTGGGTCATATGCCAGTTCTATTTTTAGTTTCTTGAGGAAATGCTGTGCTTTTTTCCATAGTGCCTGCACCAGTCTGCATTCCTACCAACAATGAACCAGGGTTCCCATTTCTCTACATCTTTGTCAGCAACTGGTTGTTTGTTGATTTGTTGATGGTGGTCATTCTGACAAGTGTGAGGTGGTTTCTCATTGTGGTTTTAATTTGCATCTCTCTGTGGATAATGATATTAAGCATTCTTTCATATGCCTTTGAGGCCTTTGGATGTCCTCCTTGGAGAAGCATCTCTTCAGGTCCTTTGCCCATTTTTTAATTGGGCTGCCTGTCTCCCTCATGTTGAGTCATGTAAGTTCTTCATATATTTTGGAAATCAAACCCTTGTCTGAGTTATCATTCGTGAATATGTTTTCCCATATGGTTTGTTCCCTTTTCATTTCACTGATGTTTTCCTTAGCTGACTAGAAACTTTTCTGTCTGGTGTGGTCCCATTTGTTTATTTGTTCCCTTATTTCCCTTGCCCTGGGAGAGATATTAGTGAAAATATTGCTGTGTGTGATATCTGCCATTTTTCTGCCTGTTTTCCTCTAGTACTTCTGTGATGGCACTATTTATGTTTAAGTCTTTTATCCATCTTGAGTTTATTTTGGTGTGTGGTGTAAATTGGTGGTCTAGTTTTATTTTTTTCATGTTACTCTCCAATTTTCTCAACACCACCACTTGAAGAGGCTATTTGCACTCCATTTTATGATCCTTTCCCTCTGTCAAATATTAGTTGGACATAGAGTCCTGGATTTATTTCTGGACTCTGTATTTTGTTCCATTGATCTGTGTGTCTGTTCTTGTGCCAGTACCAGACTGTTTTCATTACTATGGCTTTGCAATATAGTTTGATATATGGTATTGTGATTCCTCCCATTTTGTTCTTTTTGCTCAAGATTGATGTAGCTATTTGGGGTAAATTTTGGCTCCTACTAAAGTTTTTAAGAGGTTATCCTAGGTCTGTGAAGTATGAAGTTGTCATTTTAATGGGGATTGCATTAAATTTATAGATGGCTTTGGGTAGTATGGACATTTTAATGATGTTAATTCTTTCCATCTATGAACATGGCATATGTTTCCATTTATTTGTATCTTCCTTAACTACTTTCTTCAGTGTTCTATAGTTTTCGGAGGACAGGTGTTTTACCTTCTTGGTTAAGTTTATTTCTAAGTACTTTATTTTTCTTTTTGCTATAGTAAATGGAATTTGTTTTCTGGCATCTATTTTCGATGTTTCATTGTATGTGTATAAAAATGCCTTATGTTTCTGGACATTGATTTTTGTATCTGGGTATTTTGCCAAATTCACTCATTAGATTGATTAGTTTTTGGTGGAGTATATAGGGTTTTCTATGTACACTACCATGCCATCTGCAAATAAAGACAGTTTTACTTCCTCTTTTCCAATTTGGATGCCTTTGATTCCTTTTTCTTGTTTGATTGCTTTGGCTATAACTTCCAAGACTATGTTGAAGAGAAGTGGAGAGAGTGGACAGCCTTGCTTTGTTCCTGATCTTCAGGGAAAGGCTTTTAGTTTTTGTCCATTGAGTATGATATTGTCTGCTGGTTTCTGATATATTACCTTCATTATGATGAGTTATGTTCTCTCTATTCCCATCTTGGTAAGTGTTTTGATCATAAATGGGTGCTGGACTTTGCTACATACTTTTTTAGCATCTACTTATATGATCATATGGCTTTTGTCTTTCATTTTGTTCCTGTTGTGTATTACATTTATTTATTTGCAAATATTGTACCATCCTTGCACACCTAGGATGAATCCCACTTGATCATGGTGCGTGATCTTTTTAATATTGTATATTGCTGCATCCAATTTTCCAATATTTTGTTGAGGATTTTGACATCTATGTTCATCAGCAATATTGGCCTGTAGTTTTCTTTGTTGTGTCTTGACTAGGTTTTGGGATTAGCGTAATAATGGACTCATAGAAAGTGTTTGGGAATCTTCCCTCTTCTTGGCTTTTTTGGAATATGTTGAGAGGATAGGAGTTAGTTCTTCCCTAAATATTTCATAAAATTTGCTTGTGTAGCCATCAGTTTTGCAACTTTTGTGTGCTGGGAGTTTTTTTTTATTACTGCTTCAATTTTGCTGTTGATCTATTCAGGCCTTCTGCTTCTTCTTGATTCAGTTTTTGAAGATTATATGTTTCCATAAATTTTCCCATATCGTTCAGGTTGTCAATTTTTTTTATTATATAGTTGTTCATAGTAATTTCTTACAATCATTTGTATTTCTGTGGTATCAGTTGTGATTTATCCTTTGTTGTTTATGATTTAATTTATTTGGGTCCTATTTCTTCTTCTTAATGATTCTGGAAATGGCTTGTCAATTTTCTTTATCTTTTCAAAGAACAAACTCCTGGCTTTATTGATCCTTTGAATTGTTCTTTTAGATTCTATGTCATTTAAATCTGTTCTGATCTTGATTATTTCCTTCCTTCTACTTGCTTTGGGCTTTGTTTGTTGTTGTTCCTCTAGTTCTTGTAGCTATAGGGTTTGGTTGTTTATGTGAGCTTCTTCATACCTTTTTAAGTATGCCTGTATTGCTATAAATTTCCCTCTGAGGACTACCTTTGTTGTGTCCCATATGTTTTGGGTTGTTGTATGTTCATTTTCTTTTTTCTCAAGAAACTTTTTGATTTCTTCCTCGTTCTCAGTGTCAACCCAATTATTATTCAATAGCATATTATTCAGCCTCCATTAATTTGAATGTTGTGGGTTTTTTCCCTTGAGTTTGGTTTCTAGCTTTGAGCCCTTGTGATCTGAGATGATGCTTAATGTAATTTTAATTTTTTGAATTTGTAGAGGCTTATTTTGTGTTCTACCATGTGGTGTATCTTTGAGAAAGTTCCATGTGTATTTGAAAATAAAGTGTATTTTGCTTCCTTGGTATGAAACATTTATATATATAGATGAAGTCCATTTCATCTAGAGTGTTGTTCAATGTTATAATGTCCTTGTTGTTTCTTTGCTTGGGAGACTTGCTCATTTTTGACAGTGGGGTGTTAAAATCCCCTACTATGAGTTTGTTGTCTATATATTTCTTGTAGTCCTCCAAGATATTTTGTTACATAATTGGGTGCTCCTATATTGGATGCATATATGTTTACAAGGGTTATGTCTTGATGGATTGTTCTATTAGTATTATGAAAGGCCCTTCTTTGTATCTTTTGATGGCCTTTGTTATTAAGTCAATTCTGTCTGATATGAGTATTGCTACCTCAGCTTTGTGTGTGTGTGTGTGTGTGTGTGTGTGTGCTTGAAATAATTTTTCCATCCCTTTACTTTCAGTCTTTGTAGCTCTCTTGTTCTGAGATGGGTCTCTTGTAGACAGCATACATATTGGTCCTGTTTTCCATTCAGCTACCCTATGCCTTTTGATTGGAACATTTAATCTATTTATGTTTAATGTTATTATTGATAGGTACTTATTCATTATGATTTTTCCCTTTGTACCTGTTTCTCTCTCTCTCCCCCCCCTCTCTCTCTTTCTCTCTCTCTCTCTCTCTCTCTCTCTCTCTCTCTCTCTCTCTCTTTCTCTCTCTCTCTTTTCCTCTTCTTATAGCAGTCCCTTTAACATATCTTGCAATGCTGATTTCATGGTAATGCATTCTTTTAGGTTTCTTTTGTCTTGGAAACTCCTTATTTCACCCTCCACATTGAATGAAAGCCTTACTGGGTAGAGTAATCTTATTTGCAGCCTTTGGTTTTCATTGCTTGGAATGTTTTCTGCCATTCTCTTCTGGCTTATAATGTTTCTATTGAGAAATCAGCTGATAGCCTTATTAGAATTCCCTTGTATGTTGTTAGGTGCTTCTCTCTTGCTGCCTTTAGGGTTCTCTCTTTGTCTTTTAATATTGCCACTTTAATTATGATGTGGCTTGGTGTGGAGCTGCTTGGGTATATCTTCATTGGAACACTCTGTGGTTCCTAGACTTGCATCACTATTTTTTCCACCATGTTCTGGATATTTTCTGTCATTACTTTTTCAAACAGGTTTTTTAACCTTTGTTCTTCTTCTTCTCTTTCTGGTATCCCTATGACACAAATATTATTATATTTCATGTTGTCCTGCAACTTTCTTAACACCTTTTCATTCTTTTTTAGACTTTTTTTGGTTTGTTGTATTGTCTAGAAATTTTTTTCTATAATCTCCTCCAATTTCGTTATCCAATCCTCTGCTTCTTCTAGTCTGCCTTTGATTCTTTCTACTGTGTTCTTCCCTTCAGAATTTGTATTCTTCATTTCCTCTTGGTGCTTATTGATAGTTTCTATGACCTTTTTAATGCAGGTGTAGATTTCAGGAAGTTCCTTGTAGTTTCCCTGGAGTTCTTTGTAGTTTTCTGTGAGCTTTCTGAGTTCATTGTGCTTGGTTATCACTATTATTTTTTATTCCAGGTCTGATTGCTTACTTACCTCTATTTCATTTAGCAATATTTCTGTGGGTTGCTCCTTTTTTTGGTGAGGTATTGTTTCTTTTTCTTCCCATATTAAGTGCCTCTTTGTTTCTTTCTACTGTCTTAGATTAATCTGCTTTGACTCCCTGCCTTTGTGGTGTGGACTTCTATGGTTTGAGTTCTGTGGGATTCAGTTGTGCAGTCTCCTAGATTTTCTGAACTTGCTGCCCCTTGAGAATAACTTTATGCCAATTATGTGTGTTTTCTGGTTGTATTTTGGGTTTGGCTGATGTGTTGCTTATTGTTAGTTCCTTCTCTCTGTCTAGTTGATGAGGAGTCAATCTTTCTAGCATGCCTCATAGATTTTCATTGAGCTGTTACTAAAACAGAACCTCCAGTCCAGGCAAAGTAACCATACCTACAAAGATATCTTACACCCTCAATCACAGTTTCAATTGCATATGAACCTAGCTAAATGCTCATACCCCAAACGATAATGCCTACCCTTAATCATACTGTCAGCTGCAAATGAGTCAGTATTAATAAGGATGTATATAGGTTAATATAAGAGAGGAAAAATATCTGAGTTGACTGAATTATAAATAAATTTTGAGAGGTCCAAAGGAGTAGCAAAGGCAATAGTGAGAAGTGACAGGGTGATGAGAGAAGTTAAGCAAAAAATACCTCTTATATAGAAATGGGGTGGAAGGATCAGAATTTAGTAAGGAAATGTGAGTGTACAGTATTAAGCCTAAGCAGAAGTTATATATGCTATGTATATATACTTATATGTGCATATAGACACTGATATATGTATAGATACTGTGTGAAAGAACAAACTTACATACATAAAAACTACAATAAAAAAGTTTCATTAGAAAAAATAGTAAAAAATAAAAAAAATAGGAACCCAGTTAATGAATAAGTTTCACCACAGCAGTATCAACAATGTTTGAGATATAATTACTATAGGTGGGATGGGAGCATGAGGTGAAAAAGAGAGAAAGAGATTAACAGATGTCTGGAGGAAAGGGAAGTGATTTTGAGGTGATATAGGGTGGAGGATTACTAAGATTGAAGCATTAGGTCCAGTATTTGACAGGGAAAGACTCAAGAAGTGAAAATAGAAAAGACTGGCAGAAGGTATAATTGAAGCAGGAATGGATGATAGTAAGCTTTGAGAATTGAAATACCATAATAGTGAAAATTTATAAGTGAGTTTGCAAAGATGCAGCACTTACCTCCCTATCTGCCCTTAATAAGTACTGGTTGGTCAAGGTGGAGATAGGACAAATGTATGAACAGAAAAAAGAATGTGTGGTAACTAACAACCGAAAAATTGTTTTGAGAGGCTGGAGAGGGAAGAAATACTTAGAGTGAGAAATGGAAATGAGTTGTAGCAGGAGAGAAAATAGACTTTAAAACAAAAGGAAGAAGAGGATATCAGGTGGTTAAGTGAATTGAATGAAGGGAGGAGTAAAATATGGAATTTGAGATATCCTATAATATAAACACTGTTTACTTAAAATTCACTAATTGTGAGGACTAGAAATGGCTATTTAGAAAGATCTGTTTGAGATTAATAATTCATGTAGAAGACCACAGCATAACTCAGGTGTTTGAAATTTGCCAAGATCTATTTCCTATGTCTGTCTCTTTTCTTGATCAAGTCTCTCTGTAATCTGCAGTCAGGTTCTAGCACCTTGGGGTAGGGGTGAACAAACCCTGTTGGTGGAACTATGACTTCCAGTCGGGCTGATGTCATTAGTGGGAAGTGGTTCCAAGGACTAATGGCTACTGTAACCTGGGGGTAATGAACTGGCTCTGGGGACCTGTTCAGAGCTCCACCAGCTTTCCTCCCCAGCTTGGGTCCAGGGTGAGTGGGTGCTAATGCCACCCTGTGTGCCCTTCCAAAATTTTCCTTTTGTGGCTGACCCATCTCTGAAGAGCTGTTATGTCAGTATGCCAACGTGGACATGTCACTCTTTTGTTCTGTATTCATGACCTAGCAACAAAACTCAGTTTCTCACAGTCAGTGCCAGAGAGGTCACTGCACTTCACTCCAACAATGCTATTCTCCTGTCTTCTAGTGCTTGCTAGGTTTACTGTGGTGTATCCTTTAGAGCTGGGCTGGGCCAGGCTGGAGGGCAAAGTCATATCCTTCAGAGCTGGGCTGGGCCAGGCTGTCCTTGTGACCTGTTCAGAAGCTTTGAGCCCCCAAGCCTCAGTGATCCATGGGGACCACAGCCTGCTTGGGCTCTCACCTTAAATTGCAGGCACTATTGGAGTTCTGTGACCTCTCAAGCAGTCAGTCCAAAAATCCACTGGCTTCCCGCAACTCCTTCCTGAGACCTTCACCCATCTGTATTCTGTGATGGATCCTCCAGAAGCTCTGAAACTGGAGGAGGGTCTCAGTCCAGCCATCTACACCACTGCCATCTTTTAAATTCCCCAATTTGTACTTCTTAATCCCTTTACCTTTTCACCCGTTTCCCTAAACTCGCTCCCATCCGGCAACTATCAAAATGTTCTCTATACCTCCAATTCTGTTTCTGTCCTACTTGTTTATGTTTATGCTTAGGTTCAGTTAATTTTTAAAAGATTTTATTTATTTATTTATTTTTAAAAAGAGGGGAAGGGACCTAGAAAGAGAAGGAGAGTAACAGCAATGTGTGATTACCTTTCATGTATCCCTAACTGGAGACCCTCCTATAATCCAGGCATGTGCCCTGACTGGGAATCAAACCAGCAACCCCTTGTTTTGTGGGCCAGTGCTTAATCTACTGAGCCATATCATCCAGGGCTAGATTCAATTATTGATAGACATGTACTTATTGCCATTTTATTGTTCATATTTTTGATCTTCTTCTTAAAGGATACCCTTTAACATTTCACATAATATTGGTTTGGTGAGTCCTTTGTTATCTTCAAACCCTGCTCTGAGGTAGGGGGAGAAGTACCATGTTCCAGAGGTTCATTTAGTGCAGGCCTCCAGTCTATACACATCATTCAGGTTTATATAAAAAGAAAGATAAATCTGAATAAAATATGATAAAACTTTGTTTTTATTTGTAAATTCTGAGTAGTATGCACATTATTCCTTTCTTTTATATTTTGCTTTTTAAAAGAGAGATTATTCAATTATATTAAAAATAGGCAACTCTGGCTGGAGTAACTCAGTATATTAAGCACTGGCCTTTAAACCAAATAGTTGTTGGTTTGATTCCCAGTCAGGGCACATGTCTGAGTTGCAGGCCAGGTCCCCAGTTAGGGGTGTGCAAGAGGAAACCACACAATGCTGTTTCTCTCCCTTTCTCTTTCCCTCCCCCTCTCTCTAAAAACAAATAAAATCTTTTAAGAAATAGGCAAAGGACCTGAGGCAGTTTTCCCAATAAGACATATAGATGTCCAATAAATATATGAAAAGATGTTCAACTTCACTAGCTATAAGAAAAATGTAAATGAAAACCACAATGGGATCTCACCTCATACCTGTTACATTGACTATTATCAATTAGACAAGAAATAAGTGTTGCAGAGGATGTGGAGAAAAGGGAACTTGCATACAATTCTGATGGGAATATATGTATAATCATATAGACATTATTGAAAACAATATGGACATACCTCAAAAAATTAAGAATAGAGTTACTGTGTGACTCAACAATCCCCCTACTGGGTATCTACCTGAAACATTTGAAAACATGTATTTATAAAAATAGATGTATCTCTGTGTTCATTGCAACATTATTCATGGTAGCCAAGACATAGAAACAACCTAAGTATCCTTCAGTGGATAAAGAAGATGTGGTACATGTATACAATTAAATACCACTCAGCCATAAGAAAGGACCCAATATTGTCATTTGGTGCTAGGTGGGTATTTGAAATATCAGGGGAATCACTTTATAAATTATATGATTGTCTAACCACTATGCTATCTACATGAAACTAATATAAAATAATATTGAAAGTCAACTTGAATTAAAAAATAAAATAATAAAGAAGAACTACTGCCATTTGCAACAACATGGATATATCTTGAGAGTATCATGCTAAGCTAAATGAGTCAGATGGAAAAGAACAGGAACAATTTGATTTCACTCATATATGGGATATAAAACAGAAAGCAACAAATGAAAAATAAAAGCAACCAACAAAGCTCATAGACACAGACAACCATGAAGATTACCAGGGGGATAAGGTGTGGGAGGGAGAAATGAAGAGGGTAAAGAGAGTAAAATATATGGTGACAGAGGGAAAGTAGACTATAGGTGGTGAACATGCAATGCAATATAAAAGTAATGCATGCATTATAGAAATGTATACTTGACATCTTTATAATATTATTAACCAACATCACCCCAATAAATTTTGTAAAAAATAAAATAAAATGTATCATTAAACCCTATACTTCCTAAGATTCATTCCCAATCTAGCTTTATTTTACCTGAAAAAGGAAGAATTTTCTCAATTGATATGTAATGTACAGTACCACAAAATTCACTCTTCGGACATATATAATTCAGTAGTTATTAATATATTGATAATGTTGTATAACCATTACCAGTTATTAATTCCATTTTAATTAACTAAAAGTGAAACCTATTACCAGTTATTCCATATGCACAACCCTTACCTCCCCCACTCCTATCCCTGCTTCAGGAAACCATTAATCTACTCTCTCTCTGTGAATTTGCCTATTGTGGCCATTTTAAATAAATGGAATCATATGATATGTTGGCTTTTCTGTGTGGCTTCTTTCTCTGAGCATAGTATTTTCAAGATTTACATGTGTTGTAGCATCTATCAGTACATCATTTATTTAAAGCTGAATAGTATTCTTTCATATGGATATTATCACATTTTATATATATGAATTGGTGGACATTTGTATTGTTTCCACTTTTTGGCTATTATGAATAATGCTGCTATGAATGTTCATGTGCAAGCTTATGCATGGACTTTGTTTTCATTTCTCTTGAAATGAAATCTTATGAGTAGGATTGCTAAGTCAAGTGGTAACTCATATGAGAAAATGTTAAGCTGTTTTCCAAAGTGATTGTATCATTTACATTCCCACCAGTGTTTTACTTTCTTTGTATTTTCTCTAATATAATAACTGTATCCTTGATAAAATCACTAGGGTTTGAAGTGATATCCCATTCTGGTTTTTATTTACATTTTCCTGATGATAAACGATGGCAGTATTTTTATGTACTTAATGAAGAAATGCCTATTTAGATCCTTAGGCCCATTTTTAAATGGGCTTATTTATTTATTGCTGGGTTGTAAGAGTTATTTATGTACTCTGAATATATTTCTCTTATTAGATAAATTATTTTCTCCATTTGGTAAACATTTTTTCCATTATGTGGGTTGCCTTTCTCACTTTCCTGATAGTATCCTTTGAAGCACAAACAATTTCAGTTTTGATGATGTCCAATCTAATTCAAGATCATTATGACTTATCACTGGTTTTTATTTGTTTTTCTTTTTTATCTTTTTAATCTTTAAAAAAAACTATTGCTATTGTATTTCATTTATCCCATCCCCCCCCCCCCACTGCTCTACCCTGCCCCACCATCCTTATCCCATGTCCTACAGTCAATTCCTCTTGTCCATACCAATGGGTCATTTATACTAGTTCCTTGACTAAACATTTCCTTTTCTTTGCCTCTTTCTCCTGCCCCACCCCTCCCCTCTGCACACTGAAAGTCTGTTCCTTGTTTCCATGTCTGTGGTTCTATTTTGCTCATTTTGTTCATTAGTGTTCTATATTAGGTGAGATTATATGGTATTTGTCTTTCACTGCCTGGCTTATTTCACTGAACATAATACTCTCCAGTTCCAGCCACATTGTTGCAAAAGGTAGGAGTTCCTTTCTTTCTGCGGGTGTAGTATTCTATTGTGTAACTGCACCAAAGTTTTTTGATCCATTCATCCATTGATGGGCAGTTGGGCTATTTCCAGCACTTGGCCATTGTAAATAGTGCTTCTATGCGCACAGGGGAGCATAGGTTCTTCTGAATTGGTGTTTCACAGTTCTTTAAGTGTGATCCTAACAATAGAATCAATAGAACAGAATGGAGAGCCTAGAAATAAACCCAGGAATCTATGGTCAATTAATATTCAACAAAGGGGGAAAAACATAAAATGGAGTGAAACTAGCCTCTTCAACAAGTGGTGTTGGGAGAATTGGATAGGGACATGCAAAAAAATAAAGCTAGACCACCAACTTATACCATATACCAGAATAAACACAAGATAGATAAAGGACTTAAATGTCAGCCATGACACCATAAAACTCCTAGAGGAAAACATAGGCATTAAAATTTCAGATATCTCACATAGCAATATTTTCACCAATACTTCTCCAAAGGCAAGGTAAATAAAGGAACAAATAAACACATGGGGCTACATCAAGCTGAAAAAATTCAGCTCAGCTAAAGAAAACATCAGCAAAATGAGAAGGGAACCAACTATATGGAAAAACATATTTGCCACTGATACCTTAGACAAGGGCTTGATCTCCAAAATACATAAAGAACTCATATGATTCAACACCAGGGAGACAGACAACCCAATTTAAAAAATGGGCATAGGACCTGAACAGACACTTCCCTGAGGAGGGTGTATAGAGAGCCCATAGGTATATGAAAGAATACTTAATATCACTAGCCATTAGAGGAATGCAAATTAAAACCACAATAAGGTACCACCTCACACCTGTCAGAATGGCAATCACTAACAAATTAACAAACAAGTGCTGGCAAGGATGTGGAGGAAAGGGAACCCTCATGCATTGTTGGTGGGAATTCAGACTGGTGCAGCCACTATGAAAAACAGTGGAATTTCCTCAAAAAACTAAAAACGGAACTGCCTTTTGACCACTATTTTTAGAAAGCTTTTAAGTTGTATAATTTTAGCCCTTACATTGGGAACTTTGTTCATTTTAAATAACATTTCTATATATAGTGTGAAGTAGTTAGCCAAATCATTTTGTTTGTAGATATAGAGTTGTCCTAGCCTCATTTGTTCAAAAACTATTCCTTCTGTGTAAAGTATATTGACCCTGCCAGAAATTCCCAGTAGTATCTTCTTCTTTTTTTTATTTTTTGATCATGCTATTTATTATCATTACTGAATTCTTAATCTTCACTATCACCTTGTATTGTTTAATGTTAATGCTTTTGAGGACATGAATAATAAGTTATGAACATTTATTTAGTGTATTCCCCAAAGGACATTGCTTAATATTTTATATGCACAATAGGTTCTAGATTTGTTGAATGGATGAAGAGTTTAAAATACCTTCTGAACATATTGTCCTAAATTCATAATTCAAAATGTGACTGAGTTTTTCCCACCTTTATTTCATAATAAAAATACATAATTTTGAACATAGTTAAAATATTTTTGATAATTATATTAAATTCTAAAAATTACCTTAAAAATGAGTCCCTTCTCTCATAGTCTCCATATTTTTCCTCTCCATAGAGTTGAGAATTCTTCCTTTTCTTACTTTTTTACTTCGTGCCCACCATGAGAATGTTTTTCTCTTCTTTATTTAATGGAATCCAACATAATTTAATCAGCTGATATATGACTGGCATAGTCTTTTCTAATACCTTCTTAAGAAACATGACAAATGACATTGTCACCACTCAAGGGAGTGTTTGGGTACTTGCAAGCACCAAAGCCAGCTCTATAGTATCTGATAAAAACAGATGGAAACATTCTAACCACAAGGAGTTATCTCCCTTCTACAAATGAGGACACAAGCAAAGTCAAATTAAGTATTTTAGTCAACATTTGATTGGATTTATTATAGATATTAGCCCAACTTGTTCTAGTTCCTTCAGAATTTGCCAATAATTATCTTGTGAATTGTTTACTCTGTCTTAGTATCCACAGTGTGTGTTGGAACAGGGTGCTTAGCAACTCAAAGCTCATCTGACCCAGGAGAATTGAAGAAACACATTTTAGATTTAGTTATGCAGAGGAAGCCATGTTGTTTCTTTATCAGGTTGAGACTGTGCCACACTTAGAAAAATAGTTATTCCAAAAAAATAATTTTCTCTCTCCTTTCCTGTGTTAGGAAAAGACTCCAAGAAAAAGCAAAGTTGATGTTAATTTAAGAAATTTCAAGGCTTCCCAAGTTTCAGAACCCAAGGAACTATGGAGATGACCAAAAATGTACTTGGACTCAGTGGGAATTGGAGACACTTTGAGGAAAGGGAGCTTAAATATGTGCAATGTGATATTAATCTGTAGAATTGGAAAGACTTGTATTGAATTTGTGCCTTAAGGAATAATGTGGAAAATACTGGGCTTGTGTGGGTTTGTGAAGTAGGTGGTAGTGACAGTGGTGAGAGGAATCAGCTGGCTTTGCTATAGCTAGGCAGGATTGATGCTGATAATACAGATTGAATATATATTTCTAGTAAAGTACTTTTTAATATTCTTCTCCTTTAATATATTTTATTGATTACACTATTATAGTTGTCCCAGATTTCCCCAACCCCCCTTCCTGGTATCTCCTTCCCTCCAGCAATCCCTGCCTTAGCTCATGTTCATGGGTTATGCATATAAGTTCTTTGGCTGCTCCATTTCCTTTACAGTTTTTAATATCCCCCTGTTTATTCTGTAACTACCTATTTGTATTTCTTAATCCCTGTACCTTTCCCCACATTCTCCTCCTTCCCTCTCCTCACTGATAACCCTGTAAATCATCTCCATACCTATGATTCTGTTTGTGTTCTGCTTGCTTGCTTAGTGTTTTTTTAGATACTGATTATTATGATGCTCAAGGAACTCATTTGGTACTTGAACAATGTAAAAAAGACCCAGGCAGAAATGAAGGGTACACTATGTGAATAAAGAAAAATTCACAGGGAATCAACAGTGAAGTGGATGAAGCTGAGAATCAAATCAGTGATTTGGAACATAAGGAAGAATAAAACATTCAATCAGAACATCAAGCAGAAAAAATACTTCAAAAAATCAAGAATAGGATAAGAAGCCTATGAGATAACTTTAAACATACCAACATTTAAAATATTTTTTTAAAGATTTTATTTTATTACTTTTAGAAAGAGGGGAAGGGAGAGAGGCAGAGAAGGAGAGAGACATCAATGTATGGTTGCCTTTCACCTGCCTCCAGCCATAGACCTGACTGGAGACCTGGTTTGCAACCTGGTTATGTGCCCTGGCTGGGAATCGGACCTGCAACCTTTGGGTTCACAGGCCGGTGCCTTATCCACTGTGCTATAAGCTAGGCCCCAACATTTAAATCATAGGGGTGCTAGAAGGAGAAGAGAAAGAGTAAGAAATTGAAAACATTTCCAAATATAATGAAAGAAATCTTCTCTAATTAAAAAAAAATTCATTATTTTTAGAAAGAAGGGTAGGGAGGGAGGATGGGGGAAAATATCAATATATGGTTGTCTTTCACCTGCCTCCAGCTATGGGACCTGGCTGGAGACCTGGCTTGCAACTTAGTTATGTGCCCTGGCTGGGAATCAAACCAGCGACCTTTGGGTTCGCAGGCTGGCACCCATCCACTGAGCCACCAGCTAGGGCATGAAAACTTCCCTAGTTTAGTAAAGGAAGTAAACATATAAGTCCAGGAAGCACAGAGAGTCCTAAATAAGATGGATGCAAAGGGGGGTACACCAAGACATATCACAATTAAAATGCCAAAGATTAAAAATAAAGAGAGAATTTTAAAAGTAGAAAGACAAAAACAGATAGTTACCTACAAAGTACTTTATGTAAGACTGTCAATTGATTTCTAGTAAAGGAGTTTTAAAATTGAATGAACTTCCCCTGACTGGTGACTCAGTGGATAGGTGCCAGCCTATGAACCCAAAGGTATCTGGTTCGATTCCCAGCCAGGGCACATAACCAGGTTGCAAGCCAGGTCTCCAGCCAGGTCCACAGCTGGAGGCAAGTGAAATACAACCATACATTGATGTCTCTCTCCCTTTCTTCCTTCTTCCCTTCCCCTCTCTCTGAAAATAGTAAATAAAATCTTTAAAAATTAAATTAACTGTTTTTAGATTCATTCACATTTCATTTCCATAAGGAAACATTACCCTTTTTCATTGGAGTGTCAGGAGAGAAAGAAAAGATTTGCTCACTTACCATTTTACTAAACGAAAAGGTGTACTGTGGTTCAGAGTTGACTTATATACAAAAACAGGGTTATAAAAATTAATGTATCTCATTCCCATAACCCTTTAGATATGGTAAGGGGGTTAAGACTGTTACAAATGCATTTAGCAAATGTGACATTGGCTTAATTCATGGAATTCATTGCATTTTTCCTTATAGTTAGTTTTGACAATAAGAGCCCCATCAAAAAACACCTTATTTAATGGGTGGGTGGGGAGGAGGGCAGAGGGGAGGAAAAAGGGAATGGATGTAATACAACAACAATAAAATTCAAAAAAGCACCTTATTTAGCCTTTCATTTGTTCATGAGCTGACTTTTCTTGAAAGAAACCCAGCCTTATGTTAAGTGCTATGCTCGAGAGACTTTTGCAACCGCATCACAGGGGACCACTTTCTATGCCACCTGCTCACATTTTTGTTTCATACCATCAGTATCTACTGGCCCAGTTGCACCTTCTTTCAAACCACGAGCCCCAAAGATCTTGGCTTGCCAATGTCAGCATGCATGCTCAGTTGCAGAATTCTAGCATCATACCTCAAGTGTCATTTTTGCAGCCCAGGCTGTATTATTGCAGTGTTTATTTCTGCTACTGCTTCATCAATTTTTATTTTTCTGACTCAGCTCCAGGTAGTTTCTGCTCAATCTTTGGCAGATTGTTAATCAGCATGTATGTTTGGCATAGCAATTCATTCATCCATTTTGACATCTACACCTGATATCTTTGTTAATGCCCAACACCAATTTCTGAAATTCCAAATTTGTTTCGTATATCTATATTCCTTCTGCATGCAGCTCTTTGCCACAAAGTATATTTCATGTAAATGTCACTTTTTTCAAATGTTTCACATGTTTTACAGTGGAACCATATGCCTTATAGAGATGCCTTTTCAAGTCTGTGTCCAAACATAGCTTGTCAATGACCTCTCAAAAATTCTAAATCAGCTTATAAGCTTTTGTACTTTTCTGAAATTCTTTCTTTAGGACTTTTTATCTTCTTGCCATATTATTACTTACATTCTGTACTCCTGTTTTCTTTTCTTTTCTTTTCTTTGCTTTTTTTTTTTTTTTTTTTTGACATTAACCACAACTTCCTTACCACCTTTTTATTGCCCTTTATATGAATCACATTCAGCTGAGCAACTGCCTCAGGCAAATCTTTCTCCATTTTTTCCAGTTTGGGGTTATATCTGTCACAGAAATTATTTTACTTTGAACTTTCTTTAATCCTATGACCATTTGCTAAGTGCTTCAAATGTCAGTGATATTTGGTTTTCAGAAAACCTACACTGTGAAAGAAAAAGTGTTGCTAATTTTAGGGAGTTAATTTAAGATTTCTAGTCAGAACTATGAGTTGATTACTTGACAATGAGTGGGAAACCTCAGGAGAGTCATATTGACAGGCAAGTTGGTTGTGGCATGATCAGTAAATGCGACTTGAGAGTTGTTGGTTTTCTTTGTTTACAGAGCTGTCACCATTGTTGCATAACTGTTAATATTTATTTAGTGCTCACTATGTGCTAGACACTCTGCTAAGGGCAATATCTCACTTTTTATTTGGTAGCCTTCACAGTAGGTTCTATTATCTCTGCTTTATAGATGAGAAAACAGAGATTCACAAGGGTAAGTGACTTGTTTAAGAACATATAACCAGTAAGTGGTACATGAAGTATTTGAATTTAGGTAGTATAACTTCAAAGTCCATATTTATCTTAACTTTCACAGTGTACAGCCTTATTATGTATTATGTCCCTTGTGCATTTATGATGATCTAGGCACACAGACACAGTTAATCACCATGTTTTAATAAATTTATTAAATAATTTTTATCAGCCCTTCAAGTAGATGGTATCATTATTTTTCTTTTACAGATGAAGAAATTAAGGCTTAGAGAAAATAAGTAGTGTCTCCAAAGTGATACAGCTAGTAAGTAGTAGAGACAGGATTTGAATTCATATCTACAAACAGTATGTTATATCAATAAAGGGTTAAAAACCAACAAACAGAAAAGCTGATCTACAGGTTCCTACAACAAAAATTTAAAAAATCATACCGTTAACCCTATTTCTTGCAGGACCTATTAACAGAAAGATGTTGGGATATACAACCAATATCAATAATTATGTATACTTATTCTTGATATTACATGAATTTGCCAAGAAACATGGAATAAATACCTTTCTTCATTAACAGACATGGCTTACCAAAAATTCTGGAATTATTTTGTCAGAAGAGGCAATAAGGTGAGGCAAGTAGAATGTGGCATGTACTCTTGGAAAAGTGATTATATGTAAATGTGTGTTACATGGGACACAACAATATAACAAAAGAAAATATAAATCAAGGGATTATATTCTTATAATACATCCTCACGTCCCCCCAGAAAAACTTGCCAGTGACCTGTTAGGATCTTTTGGCAGGAGAGATTGCCACACTGAAGACACAGGATATTTGACTTGAAGAAGGTAGGAAAGGTGATTTAGAAATATGAGATGCTGTCCAAGGAAAGCATGGCAGAGTGAATTTCCATAGCAGTAGGCACAAAAGCCCTGGATTGTAGGGGAAAATATGGAATTAATTGTCAGAAGTCAGTGAAAATATTCTATCCACTTGAGAAGTGGATTCTATCCACTTCAGAACTTTGATTATGCTTAACCTTAATTTAGGTTATCATTTATTCATACATCTAAGAATCTTAACATAATCTGAAAGAGATTAAAAGACTTTTGTTTTAATTATAGAGTTTAGGTTGGTAAATTTCTGCTTCCTAATATACTGATGATAGCAGAGATTTTAGAATTTGTTGCCAGGCTCCTCTTGGAATTTTCTTCCACTGGCATAGCTCTATAAGTGCTAACATTGAAAAGTGGAATCTGGCTGGCAGCACCTATCATTCTTAAATTTACACTGAAGTACATATGAGGACAGAAAATGATTAGAACTTGCAAAAATACTGATAATGTGGACTAACAGTCAAATTATCCAGAGCTAGGCAGAAATTTCCACTACCAAAACACCGATAAAACATGAATTAAGAAGTACACTAAGTGAACTACTCATATTGTGCTGCTAAAATTTTGTAAGCTAATGCATTCAGACTACATAGAAAGATCTCTGCTTTGTTCCTATAGTCTAAATACTGGTTCCTTCCTATGTCAAATATTAATTGACTATAAAAGTGTGAGTTTATTTCTTTGCTCTTTATTCTTTTCCATTGATCTATGTGTCTGTTTTTATGCCAATGCCATGCTGTTTTGATTACTATGACCTTATTGTATAGTTTGGTGTTAGATTCCTCCAACTTTGTTCTTCTTTCTCAGAATTGCTGTTGCTTTGTGGAACCTTTTGTGGTTCCATAAACTTTTTGAAATATTTGTTCTAGTTCTGTAGAATATGTCATTGTAATCTTGATAGGAATTGTGTTGAATCTATATGTTGCTTCTGGGTAGCATGGACATTTTAATGATGTTAATTCTTCCTATCTATGAACATGGTACATGCTTCCATTTATTTGTATTTTCTTCTATTTCTTTCTTCAATGTCTTATAATTTCCTGAGTGCAGGTGTTTTATATCCTTGGTTAAGTTTATTCCTGGGTATTTATTCTTTTTGTAGCAATTGTGAACAGGATTTCTTTTTAATTTACCCTTCTGTTAGTTTTTGGCATATAAAAATGCAACTGACATCTGCATATTAATTTTGTATCCTGCTTTCTTTGCTGAATTCATTTATCAGTTCTAGTAGTTTCTTGGTGGAGTCTTTGAGGTTCTCTATTTTAAGTTTTTCATTATTTCAAAACTGCCTTTATGTAAAGGCATCATAAAATACACATATGGTAGAGATTTTCCAAGGAATAGAAGCTAGAAATAAAAGTTAAGGGCAATCAGAAGAACTGAAATTGTCCAAGAGAAGTGCTGAGGATCACACTTCCTTAAATGTCCTTGACAACTTCTTCAAGTTTTCCCTTTGTGAACATGTGGAAATTCTGGCCAGGCTGCATGGTAGCTAGTTCTGTTACTTGCATTAAGCTTCTCCTTTATAGTCTGAGGATGATGAGTGAAGACTTGATGGCTTCTTTCAGAGTCATAAACTTGCAAGGAGCTGTGAGCACCCTCTGAAGCAGAGCCAATTGCTTGAGCATCAAAGTGTACAAAGGTTTCAGATGGGTCCATATGAAATAGTTGAGGTCCTTTCTCATCAACTCCTCCATAAAACAGTACTACTCCAAAGGGACAAGATATGATACCCAGATCTGCATCTTCTTCAAACTGTAGTGCTGGATTGGATACAGCCTGGGGTCACACTCTCTACTGTAATTGTCTCATGATTCTGAGTGTCTACTTTGGCTTTATCAATTAAAAGTCTTAACATCAGAAAAGAAAAAAAAAAAAAAAAAAACTGGATCCAAAACACAAATTCTATACCCAGCAAAATGAGGTAATTGCCCTATTTCATGGGAGACTAGAAGGCTAGCAAACATCTCCTTAACTATTGCCTTTCTTTCTATTTATACTTGGGAACTGAAAATAGTAGAACAAAATTAGAGAAGAAGGCAAATGATGATGGTAGCTTTGGGAGTTTGAGCATGAAGCAGTGGTGAATCATAGCCTTAATGATTAGTTCTCTCAAGCAATTTGTTGTAAGTAGAGACAGAGAAAAAAATCTTGGTAGGAGTGTATCCCAGGAATTATAGCTTTTCATGTATTCCATCAGTTCAGATTACCAACAAAGTAGTCAGTTGGGTCAGGAGAGGATCCATCTTGGTTCAGTTGAGATACACTAGATGAAATCAAGTTAGACCTATAGAATAGACATGTAAGGATAGGAGATATCTGTCCAGAAAGTATCCAGTCATGCACCATAAAAAATAGAGACATTTATTGATGAAGATATAAGAGATGGTATACATAGGACAATGACACCTCAGTCTCCTTCAAAATAGGCACCTTGGGACCTTATACAATTATCCCAGTTGCCATCAGTAGCCCCATTGTATTTTCCTGAATCTCATCAATGGTTTGAAATCTCTTCCTTTTCAAAGGTGATTTTAGTTTTGGGAAAATCCAGAAGTCTCAGGACACTAAATCTGGGTTGTAGGAAGGCTGAGTCACCTGAGTGATTTGATATTTTGCCAAAACAAAACAAAACAAAACAAAACAAAACAAAAACAAAAACAACAAAAAACAAAAAACTCTGCACAAAACATTATGCATGAGCAGGTTCATTTTCATGATGAAGCTGCCAATCACCAGTTGCCCACATCCATGGCCTTCTCTGAATCATCCTAATAGTTTCCACGGAGGAATGTTCAGGCTTAACTCAAAATTTGATGGGGATTAGTTGCTCTACTTGTTCAGTTATTTTGAATATGATGGCCACACAGTATACATGCTCACTCAATGGCATCTATTGCTTCCATTGATTAGTACTGTGAAGTTGGCATTGTTCATGCATGCACATTTTAGTCTGCTCTCCTTGGCTGCCAGGTGACATTGATGTCATATAAATTATTATCATTATATGAGCTTTTTCCAGACTGACCTTGTATATCAACCATTCATCCAGCTGCATATCTGAGAAAGGACTTTATCTAACACCCGGTTGGAGTACAGCCTAAGGAAAATCATTGTCTCCTAACTATTGGTAAACATATGGTTCTTTGAAAACATGTAATAAAAGAAAACCAATATAGGACATATGGAAAAATTGCAAACAGTTTAAAGGCAAAATTATTCTACACACTCAAAGAAAGAACACATTTCTGAACATGAGTTTTTAAAGGAGTCAGAAAAATATGAAATGTTTTGTTAATTTAACTAAAATACAAGATTATATAGCTTCTACAAAACAAAGTAAAATGGCAGGTATTCTGAGCCTTTTGTAACTTATGGACCACTCTGAAAATTGATGAATATTCTATACCTGTCCATCATATAAAACAAATTTATAAATATACTCACATGTTTTGCATTCCATTTCTTGGGTTTCATATATCATCTGAAGTTTGTTTATGAACTTTGATTTAAGGACACCTGCCAGAATCTAACATCAAATGAAGATAATAGCAGAATGTGTCTAAAATATGATCACTGGTGATTATTGTTTGTACATTTTGTGTGTTTATATCCATCCATGTTTATTACACACTTCAGATCATACCAAATGTAGAATTTCATATCCTGATTTTTCTAACCTAATATTTTCCTGGAAAAACTTACCATGCAATTGAAATATCCATAAACATAATTTTAAATAGTTGCTCAGATGATTCAGGTCTGCGATTGTGTTTTATCTAGATAGTTCATGATTTTTGGTTGTTATGCTTGATGCTCTAACAAACATACCTGTGTATATAATTCATTCTGAATTTCTATAAACAAAGATATTAGGTCAAAAAGGATACATATTTTTAGGACACTTGATGAATCTTGGTGCTGTCCAGAAAGGTAACAATTTATACTCCTCTCCCAATAACTCCCTTAACTCAAATAGATCAGTGGAACAGGTCAGAGAGCCCAGATAGAGACTCACATAAATATAGTCAACTAAACTTGTACAAAGTAGTAAAGACAATAAAATATAGCAAAGATAATATTTCAAACAGCTGGTGCTGAAACAAATGGGCATCCACATGCAAAGATCAATTAATAAATCTAGGTATGACCTTACACCCTTCAGAAAAATTAACTTAATAAGTATCACAGACATAAATATAAAATACACAACTGTAAAACTCCTAGAAGATAGCATTAGAAGAAACTTAGATAACCTTGTGTAGATGATAACATTTTAGATACAAAAAAGGAGTGATCTCAAAGAAACCATTGATAAGCTAGATGTATTTAAAGTTATAAACTTCTCTTAGAAAGAAATCATCAAAAGAATGCGAAGACATTCCACAGACTGGAAAGAAATATTTGCAGGAGACATATCTGATAAAGGGTTATTGACCTAAATGTACAAAGAATTCTTGTACCTCGATGTTAAGAAAAGAAATAACCTAATTAAATAATGGCCAAAGACCTTAACAGACACCTTACCAAACAATACACAGATGGCAATAAGATGTTCCATATTATATGTTAAGAAGAGAATAAAAATTAAAAACAATGAGACATCACTATATACTTATGATGGTCAAAATCCAAAACATTGACAACACCAAATGTTGGCAAGTATGTATGCCAACAGGAACTCCCATTTGTTTCCAGTGGGAATGCAAAATGGTGCAGCCACTTTAGAAGATAGTTTGGTGGTTTCTTACAAAATAAAACATATGCTTACCACATGATACAGCAATTGGGTTCCCATGTATTTACCTAAAGGAGTGGAAAACATATCTACATAAAAATCTGCATACAGATATTTATACCAGCTTTGTTTATTTCCAAAACCTTAAAACAACCAAAATGTCTTTCACATGATGAATGGATAAATAAACTGGTACATTGAGAAAATGAGATAGTATTCAGTACTGAAAAAAATGAGCTCTCAGGCCATGGAAAGACATAGAGGGACCTTAAATTCATGTTACTAAATTAATAAAGCCAATCTGACAAGGCTACATACCATATGATTTAAACTATGTAACCTTATTGGAAAAGTACAACTATAGAGACAATAAAGTGATTAGTCACTGCCAGGAGTTGTGAAGAATGGAGAGGAACAAATTGGCAGAATCCAGAGGAATTTTAAGGCAGTGAAACTACTCTCTGTATGATAACATAATGATGGATACATGTCATTATACATTTTTCCAAACCAATACAATGTTCAGGGGTGGCCAAAAGGAGGTTTATAGTCCTGAATGTGGTGGGACTAGAGAATATCTGGGAAATTTTTGTGCCTTCCCCTCAATTTTGTTGTTAACCTAAAACTGCTCTAAAAATAAACAAATTAATAAAGAAAACTTTGTTTTAACATACATACACCTTTAAAATATTTTTTACCACTGTGACCAGAGACCATAGTTTTTTTATGGCAAAAAGTAAGTGGAAAGAAGTTTTCAAAGAACAATATATAAATGTTCCTTTGGAGAGAATGTATGACTTCTAGTCAAAGCTTTCCTTCTAAGCATGTGAAAATTAACATATCATCTGTTTTAATCCATAAACATACTCTTCAATAATCATTTTCTTTTGAACAGTGTGTCATAATTGCAGAACAAAATGTTTTGTATTTGTTCTGTTCTCTTGTCTTAGAAGACCCAGAATAAACTGGATACTTTCCAAGACTGAAATTAAATATGATGATCATACAGCATCTCAGTTCTTGGAAATTTTGTGAATGTGTATATAACTATTGTAACAGGTCAAGAATATAGTATAGCAAGAGCACAAAATTCTTAATTAGGATGCCCCTGACTCTTTTCTCTCAAGGTTTTTCAATATCTATCTGTGTATATTCAGAACTGAAAACTTTAGCATTATTTTTATCTTGGCAAAATACTTCTGCTCTTTCATGGTTGGACTTCTTTAGATACTGTGTCTCCTATTATAAACAGAGACTAAACATTCCCATTGAAAATATACTATCATTGTTGACTTGTTGTTCTTCCTTGATACTATGCTTTTTCCCTCACCTTTCACAACTGTCATTATTTCTTTCTCTACTTTTTCCTATCTTTAACTATTTGCCATACCTTTCTTTCTTTATTCAATTTGACTTGAATTTATTTCCATTTTCCCATTCCAAAAGTTAAAGCCAAATACTAGTCAGAAGAGTCCATCCAAGAGCGTTTTGGTTTTTTTGTGCGTGTCTTTCCAGTGACCTTTATTGATGATGTACAATTAAGGGGGTTTGCCTCCTGGCTTTCCTATGTCTAATTCCCTTTTGCTCACCTTTTCCAGTGAAATACTGATAGTAACAGTTAAGACCACAATTTCTGCATACATAAGAACAACAGAAAAGTATAAAATGTACACAAGTTGCCCAGAAATCCAGTTCAAGTTCACTGAGATTATTTTCAAAATTCAAAGACAGATAATCATGAGTGTTATTGTTATGAGTATCATTAAATTCCATAGTGGGTATGAACAAATGGTCAGATGAACACAGACCCCCACTGCCTTGTCCAACCTAAACGTTTGATGTAACACTTTTAAAAATATTTTAAAATGAATGGCATCAAAGCTAACAAGAAGTCATTATTATTACTTGAATATGGCTTCTAGGCACCTCCTGTCCAAGGTGCCACTGCATTTCACAATTAAAAACACAAGCCTCTCTAACTCACACACTTTTAGAGCAGAGTTGGATTCAATGTGTTAGCATCACCAACACGTGGTGACTACTGTGGATGAGGGGAAAGGGGAAATGCTAATGTAACAGACTGCATAGTTTTGTGTGTCCTCTGAGTTTCTTCAACTAAGAATTTTAATTTTTAAGTGAAAGCAAAACTTAGATTTTCAAAAGAAAGGATTGTCCCTTTGACAGAAAACAGTAGCTAGTTTATAAACCTAATTAAATTGAACCAAATAAAGATTTAAGTAATTCTAAACTTAAGCTCAATACTTGGGGCAACACCACCTCCACAAAGGCTGAGCCAATTCAGGTGCTGCTGATACAGCCTCAAAGAGTGACAGTATCTGGTTCCTGGGATGCTCCTAGGTCCGCAGCCCACATGCCTCATGTGGATGATTCAGACCCTGAGGCAGACCTTGGGGCTGCAGGTAACCCCTGCAGCCAGCATGTCAGGGGGTGGGGAACACTGCCACACTCAGGCTTCCCAACCACATTAAGGGTAGATGTAACTCAGCCACACTTTCACACTCAGTTTGAGTACACAATCCTGCTTAAACTAACTCATGAGAAACCTTAGACACCCTGCTGGTACTTGTCCCCTATAGCAGATGAGTTCCAAGAATTTGGCAGGGGTGGGGGAAGGTATGAAAAGGGCACAAGGAAGACCTGGATCTAGCTCATCCCACCCCTGAGGTCAGATGAGTGCCTGTAGTCAATTGGCCTTGGTTTCCTCCTCTAAAGAGGCAGGTAGATCTGGGCTTTGTTCTGACTATAGTGGTGAACCCATAGGCTGCAGAATAATAAGCAGTTCTAGATACCAGGGCTCAGCCACAGGCAGCACTTGCCAGGTTCACGGAACACACTGGTACCCAGTCCCAGACCTAGTGTGCCCATGGCCCCAGGCACATGTCTTCGAAGAGCAAGAACTTACTGGTGCCATTACCTCCCTCCTATTACAGCTCTTTCTCCAGCCTTTAAATAACTCACTTTTTGGCCCGATTTTTTATCTTCTATTAAATAATCTGTCTAGAATAGCTTTGATTAGTATGTAAATCCAAACTACTGCTTGATGGGATGAGAGGCTTTTCAGCCTGGGCCGCTAGCAGACTCTGTCCCAGAATTGCACAGTGTAAGAAAAGTGCACAGCAAGGGCTCCACAGAGACCTGTGACCACCAACTCAGAACAATGATTACCTTAAAAATACTGAAAGCCAATTGACTATTAGAGACCATTTTATTTGAAGTATAAAGAACATATTCTTCTCCAAAATGAGTCTCTTCATACAAAAGTATTTGTTTTATGGAAAAGAGTTTGCACCTTCCAACAAGTGTTCTGAAGGCACCCAGGATGACATACTGCTTCATAAATGAGGGAAAAACTTGATTAACTCTTATTATCAAAAGCCAGTCTTCAGAACATCTCAGGCCAGCCTGGCTCCCAGGGTGCATGAGTTCCCAAAGTCACTCTGAGAGGCCAGCAGGTTGAGGCCCAACCCACGGATCTGCCTGCACATTTGGCCTCACTGCCATGCTGTCCAGGCACATGGCTCTCACAGACTGGTCCCCTCACACACGTGGATGGGGATGTTGTAATGCCAGTCATCCTCGGCGATCAGGGTCACCACCAGCCAGTCCTTGGGTGGTTCTGTGGGGTAGACCATGATGAACTCTTCCTTGCTGTACTTGGAGAGCCGGTGGACCTGGATGGTATGGCGCACAGCGTAGGCGAGAAGGAACATTTCTGCCTGTTCAAGGCCACCAGTGTGTCCCACCTGGTTTAGATGGTTCCTGAGTAGCTATCCAGGGTCACTTGATGTGTCCCAAGCAAAGAGTAGCACAGAGAAAAATGGTACTTCCTTTCCCTTCTCTTTTTCATTGTATAGTTCAATGGCTCTATTTAGCATTAAAATTTTTACAGCTTCATAAAGGCTATATTCTTTCTCTTCATTTGTGAATAGTTCATCACCAGCTATCTGTCTTGCTTCAGCAGTTCTCAGTTTAGCCAAGACTGCCCACTTCTTCCTTAGCAGAGTGAGGGACTCCTTAATTTTTTTATCTAAGTCCTCACTCTTCTCCTCAAATTTCAATCCTAGTTTCCACTGCTTGATCCAGCTGTATTTGCTTATGAGTTTTTCTGGCAACAGCTTGAGCTCTGGGTCCTGCAGCCAGGAGGGCAGCATCTCCTGCTGGTTCATGGCCTGGAACAGCATGGCCCTCAGTGCACAGTAATTATCTCCACGGACTCATCTTATGGAGGTGAACTTCTGAGATACCTCTTTGTAGCCCTATTTCATAAATGTAGCTTTTTGTGTATTTCCCCTCCATTCTTTTTTGCAGAAGTCCATGATATCCATTTCAGGGTCTACACTTAATCTAGGTTTGCTCTGCCTGGCCCCGCACCTCGGCTCTGGTGAGGCAAGAAGACACAGCCCTCACCTCCTATGCCAGCTTCTTAGCACAGCTTGTGCCTGGACATACTCCAGGCTGAGACGTTGGTATTCTGACTCATGGGGCCACCCAGGACAGCAGGAGGTTAGTGCCTCCGAGCGATCCAAGGTCCCTCCAGTCAGGGCTCCCTGGCAGTGGCAGCTGCCGCTGCCTGTAACCCACCAGCTTCTGAGAGTCCAAGAGTGTTTTTCAAATTGCATGTTATGACCCTTTAGTGTACATGGGATCCATTTAATGGGTTGCAAGTAACATTTTGAACATGCAAAATAATGGAAGATATCAGAGTATATCACTTTTAAAATTAGCTTTTCATAAAACAAACTTAGGAGGGTACTAGGTTCAACATAGAATGTATTTTCTGCTCTGGGTCAAGGTGAAAATATTCTAGAAGCACTACTATAAAGCACACTTCAGGATGTATGACCGAGTTAGAGCCTAATTAAGTGGTCTGTCAGCTGGGCAGCTTCCCTGGGTACCAATCTCTACATGCAAAAAATTCATAAGTATTATAAGCAGGTGGAGAAAATTGCATTTACCAGTAATCTTTGATAGGAGAGTGGCATTATGTGAGGAAGGTAGATGAATTTGGAGGCAGGATTGTATTGCTTAGAGCAGCAGGCCAAGATTGGGTCATTTCTTTTTCCCGTGTTCTTCCTGATCTTCACACAGAGCTCAGTCTGCCATTTCAATTGATGTTGAACAAATATTTTAAATAATTTGCTTTTAAAGAATACCAATTATTTTGCTGAATTTTCTCATTTGCCTTGACTCAAATCTGTGTAGACCTTAAACTCAGAAAAAAATGCTCTTGTAAAAAATGTATTTATCAGTTATAATAACAATAGCTTCTGTAACAAGTAATATTCAAAATTTCAGTGACTTAGCATGATAGAACATTTCTTCTTATTAATGCAATTCACATTGTAGGTGTGGGCAAGTAAGTGGGTAGCTTTACCGGGCAGCTGCCTCCCAGTCATTGCTACACAATGAAGAAGAACATACATTTTTGGTGAACAGTCACAATAAATGAACGTACTCATCAGAGTGTCACTGGAAATTACCAACACAAGTTTATGGAACACATTGTTCCTCTTTTTACCATGCTATTTTGCAGTGTGTCAGGGTGATAATCATGATTAGTGCTTATAATTTTTGGATAGAAATAATTCATATCTTAATTAGTGATTTTTGGTTGCTTCACATTTAATTGTATATTACTTTTAGTTTAAGTGAATATAGTTAGCAAGCATTAACTGTATAAGATAGTAAACACTAACTTGTAGACTGCTACCTTCATATTTGGTGCTGATTTTTATTTGATTGGTCAGACAGAGTAGTTTGCATTCTATGGTTTTTATATTTGGATACAGTAAAATGTCTTAAGTATTTATGAAATAGAAAGCTTGAAAAGATTTGGAGAATAGGCCACTAATATTGAAAACATTATAATCTGGTTTAGATAAACAATTATCTGAATGAATTGGATACAAACACTTTGGGCACACAGTCTTTGTTTAGATATAGCTCTTATGATATGAATTTTATTTAAGCATCTGAATTCAAATTCATTATTATAAATAATTGTTGAGAAATGCATTACTGCTTTTTTAAAAAGAAATTTTCTTCTTTTAAAAAGATTTTCTTCATTATTTGCAGGGAGAAGAACAGGGAGGTAGGAAGAAAGGGAGCAAAATATAAATGTATGGTTGCCTTTCACCTGCCTCCAGCTAAGGAGCTGGCTGGAGACCTGGTTTGCAACCAGTTTATGTGTTCTGACTGGGAATTAAACCAGTGACCTTCAAGTTCACAGGCCAGTCCCTATCCACTGATCCACAAACCAGTATGCATTATTGCTTTATTGGATTTCTTCCCCAACATCTGTATGGTACTATTATTTTATTATCACATTAGTTTTGCTCTGTGATAATCAGAACACAATATATTATTTTCTTTTTTAATTTTATCGTTGTTGAATTACATCCATCCCCTTTTTGCTCCCCTCTGTCCTCCTGCCCAACCACCCACTCCCCCCAAAGTCAATCTCACCTGTTGTGTATGTCCATGGTTCCTTTATACTAGGTTCTTGTCTAAACTTCACCCCTTATTTGCCTCTTCCTCCACACCCCCCCCCAATCTTTCCCCCCATGACAACTGAAGGCCTATTCACTGTATTCCTATATTTGGTTCTGTTTTGCTTGTTGTTAGTATTGTTCATTATTGTCCTGTGATGGATGAGATCATATGATATTTGTCCTTTAATGACTGGATAATTTCACTAAGAATAATATTCTCCAGTTCCATCCATGTTGTTACAAAGGTAGAAGTTCCTTCTTTCTTTCTGCTGTGTAGTATTCCATTGTGTAAATGTACCCAAGTTTTTTGATCCAGTCATCCACTGATGGGCACTTAGGCTGTTTCCAGCACTTGGCTATTGTAAATAGTGCTGCTATGAACATAGGGGTACATAGGTTCTTATGAACTAGTGTTTCAGGATTCTTCGAGTATAGTCCTAGTAGTGGAATTGCTGGATCAAAAGGCAGTTCCATTTTTAGATTTTTAAGGAAACCCCATACTGTTTTCCACAGTGGCTGCACCAGCCTACATTCCCACCAACAGTGTATGAGGATTTCCTTTGCCCCGCATCCTTGTCAACACTTGTTGTTTGTTGATTTGCTGATGATTGCCATTCTGACAGGTGTGAGGTGGTATCTTATTGCTGTTTTAATTTGCATCTCTATGATGACTACTGATGTTGAGCATTCTTTCATATGCCTCTGGGCCCTTTGCATATCTTCCTGAGGAAGTTGTCTGTTCAGGTCCTTTGCCCATTTTTTAATTGGGCTGTCTGTCTCCCTGGTGTTGAGTCTCATTAGTTCTTTATATATTTTGGAGATCAGACCCTTGTCTGAGGTATCATTGGCAATTATATTTTCCCATACAGTTGGTTCCCTTTGAATTTTGCTGATATTTTCTTTAGCTGAACAGAAACTTTTCAATTTGATATAGTCCCATTTGTTGATTTGTTCTTTGATTTCCTTTGCCCTTGGTGAAGTATCAGTAAACATA
>PVIW01006753.1:0-82413 GCA_004026585.1 Noctilio leporinus | reverse complement strand
AATTTTATTGTTGTTGTATTACATCCAGCCCTTTTTTGCTCCCCTCTGTCCCCCTCCCCACCCACCCTTTCCCCCCAAAGTCAATCCCACCTGTTGTCCATGTCCATGGTTCCTTTATACTAGGTTCTTGTCTAAGCTGCTCCCCTTCTTTGCCTCTGCCTCCCCCCTCCCCCCAACCCCTTTCCCCCTGACCACTGCAGGCCTATTCCTTGTAAGACAGTGTTTTCAAAGGCACTTTGCAGTCCTTGAAAAGCCATTAATTTGATATAATTTGGCACAGTGGTTTTTATGGCATCTTCTAATTATTTCATGTAATTAATAAATTTGTATAAAAACTATAGAAAAATTCAGATTTATTTAGCACTTCTCAGGCCTTTCTATGAAACCTGGAGCCACAATTCCGAGTTTTCAACCTAATTGAGTCATGGTTAATTAGAAGACAATTCAGAGAACAACCCAATTTCATATTGTTTGTATATTGTCTTTGTTTTGATGACCAACATCATTAATTCTTATGTCATCAGTACAATTATTCCTTAAGATGATACAGAAAACAATGGACCCTTTGATGTTAACAAAGGAAACATTTCACATTTGCTACTTTTCCTAGTAGTTTATATCTTAAACTCATGCTTAAAATGTGTTAAATGTTTAGCAAAGTAATTGTGCATTTTTCGAGTCTCTACCTTTTTAAAAGTCCAAGATAACACTTCTGAACACAATATTTTATTTTCTCCATACTACTCTTTATATAAGAAACTCAGTAGTACTTAAGAATGTGGATATGTTTTTTAAAGAGTTTCCATCTTGCAACACCTCCTACTGAACAGTTAACCTATTACTTAGAAAAAGAGAGAAATGTCATGATTAGTTTTATGCATAGTTAAGATATGTATTATTATGCAAGATTTTATGAGGTTCAAGAAAAACCGAGTGGTTAACTTTGTTTTCAATTATTCTTAGAGAATTGAAAATTATCTTAATTTTTTTATCTTAATTTTTATAAATTGAAATTCCTGAAGAATTCCATTGTAAAATGAAAAATTTCAGTTAACTTAAACTCAGCAAAATTAGCTTCCAAAGCATTATAATTTGATTTCATGAGACTTGGTATATGTCTGTGTGTGGGTGTGTGTGTGTTGGTGAATGAGGGTATGTGTGTGTTGGTGAGGGTGTGTGTTTGTGTGTGTTTACTTACTGAAACTACTTACTCTTTCTTTCACTAAGTGTTTAAATTTAATTTACGTATGTTCCCCATATTTTAAATAATATTCCGTGGAAAATTAAAATATGTTGTCATAGACATTGCTTGAATGTGTTTTTACTAATTGATGTCATAACTACACAGATGTGCTGGGATAATAGGAGAAGTATTGCACAGAAATATGGAAAATATGTATGTTAACTACTCTCATGAGTAAAATGTCCTATTTCAAAATATGATAACATGTACTTAGAACAATATTTTGTAATCAAATTTATTTTATCTATGTAATTTTAGTGACATCAAAGATTGAAATAAGATATGTTCCTCTGGAATGAACTATGACTTACTTTATTACTTATGCTAATTCATATGTTCTAGTTTATATAAATCAATGCATGGCCCAAACTCTATTACATCATGATTTAAATATATCTACATAAGATGAAAATAGCTAACAAAGAATATCTTTAAAATAAACTCAATAATGAAACACTCAAAATAAATATTTGAAGTAGAGAAAATGGGGCCAATTCTTCACATGTAAAATGAATTTATTTATCATGCAGATTAGGTGAACAAAAGGGTTGAAATATTGTTTAATGTGAAAGAGTTATATATAAATATATAAAATAATGAGTTACTATACAACTAGCATTTATTGATTATCACACATTACTATTCCATATTTATTCCTTTAGATCTATTTTTTAAATCTTCAAGTCTTACTGTCAAAATGAATCCTTCTTAAATTAAACATTAAGATACAGCAATTCATCTAGATACCACGCAATTCCCCATATGGTCCTGTCATCACATTCCACACACTACTGTCTCAGACTTTTGCACATATTCTGTTGCTATGGCCAAAAATGAGTAAATTTAGCCTATGTGAAAATAAAGGACCCCTATCGTCACATGCATACATCCCACTCAACTAAGAGACTTCCTTTCTTTCCCCTTCTCAAGGAGAGATTTGCAGAAGAAATCTTGTATCCTCTTGAGGCAAAATAGAAAGAAGTAAGGGAAAGCTCCCGATAAGTGGAATAAGGAAGCAAGAATGGACAGCAAAGGACAACAAGCCACTAGGTCCTCTCACCAGAGTCCTCACCTCATGCATGATCAAAGGGAAAGAATTTATGCAGGAAATTCATGTGGCTGTCACAGAAGCCAACAATAAGAACTGGCTAAAAACACATCAATCCAAGACAGAGGTAAATTGACCAGAAAACAATCCCAAAACTTCTTACACCATCATTATAATAAAATTGGCACCACAAGTAATGGGGTGGGGACTGAACATGATAACACTTCTGCTATAGACCAAATTAGGAACAAGACCCCCTCTCAGCCAGAAAGAAGAGACAGAATTTGGCACCACAAAGTTCAGGTAGAATCCACCTTTGGTAACATATAAAACCTTGAGAAACGACTGACCCCACGTGCCTCTCACTCGTGAGTCCACCTGTGTTCACTGGGATGTATACTTTCACTCCTTTCACAGTGGCATCCTGTGAGATTTGCAACCAGGGAAGCAGCCAGCAGCAACAGCTCATTCCAGACTCACCCCTGATCACATCTCCAGGAGCCTGTGTTCTCAAACAAAATGAAGCTTGCTTTCACTCTCAGATTCAATCCTGAATTCTTTCCTGCATTAAGTCAAGAACCTGGCAGAGAGAAACCCAGCCTGTTTCATTTCTGACGACACTCAAGTTTGCAACCAGAAAGTTGTATAGATAAATTATGTATAAAATTCTCCTAATCATTATAGTAATAATCTTTGCTAAGAAACAGAATTTTTAGTCATTAAATTCCTTTTCATTGAGTGTCTACTATATGATATGCACTATGGTAGACACAAGGAATATGACTGAATAAATAGATACAATCTCTCTCTCAGAAAACTTTTGTTTGTATATACAAAATAGATATCAAGTAATCACAAGAGTGAATTTATACTCAAATAATTTGTAATGATATATTAGTTTGCCTCTGGCCATTTAAAAAACACCACAGATTTGAGTGGCTTAAAGAACAGAAATAAATTGTCTTACAGTTCTAGATACTGGAAGTCTAAAATCAAGGTATCGGCAAGATGTGTTTCTGTTTTAGACTGTAAGAAAAAATCTGCTCCATGCTTCTTTCCTACCACCCTTGTTTCTAACTTTACATGTTTATGTGGTGATCTGTGAGTGTGTGTGTGTGTGTCTATGTATGCATATTTATGGGACCACATGGGCAAATTTCTCCTTTTTATAAGGACACCACTCATTTTGATTTAGGGTCTCACCCCACTCCAGTATGATCTCATCTTAACAAATTATATCTGCAATGACCCTAATTCCAAATAAGGTCACGATCTGAGTGAGGTACTTGGAGTTAGGACTATAACAGATAAATAGAGTGGTGGGCAGAGATACAATTCAACCCATAACAAGTAAGTGCTTTTAAAGATAGGACCACATTGCATAAATATATAGCAATGTGGACAAGGCTGTCAGAATTGGAGATTGGTTAGGGATAATTTGCCTAGAAAAACCAAATGGCTCAGTGAAGAAAATATAGAAAAAAGAAATTGAAAATGAATGCAGAAAGAGAAAATAGATCACCCCAGACACTCTTTATTTTCAAGGTGGTTGTGCTCAGTGGTGCCCAATACCATAGGAAACCATCTCATTGAAACACTGAATTGGGGTTATCATACTCAGCAATAAAAGATCATTAGTGAGCTCTTCTACTGAAGTTGAGATGACTGCCTATGAATGTTTAAAATATAGACTACACTTTCAAATAGAAAAATTATTACAAACTTACAAGTGGGAAAAAAAATAGTTATGGATGCTGTCCAGAGACTGGAGAGGCTGGAGTCCCTAGAGAAAATAAAAACATAAATATACGAGGAAAAATTTAACAATGATACCAAAATGTGTTGATCTTTTGCATGCATAATTAAATTTACACAACATACACTGGTGTCACAGACAAGGGTTAAGAAAGATAAACCAAAAGTCAGGTGAGTTTTACAAGATAAAAATTAGCTAAATAATTGTGATATAAACATTCTGTAATAAGTAGAAAAAGTAGAAGATAAGTAGAAGATAAAGTCATTTGTAGAGATATAATAAAATTAAATTTGGGGGAAGGACTGAGTGGGAACAGAGAGGAGACCAATTTTGGAAATATTAACATATAGCAAAAAGTTCTGACAAAATCTAAAGTGTGTCCAACTCAGATTTTGATACATAGTGACCTTATAAGGAATTTTTTAGTTAATTGAGGAAAATCTTGTAAGAAATGCTGGTAAATGGTCAATAATTGGTTTTCTGATAAAAATGTGTATAGCTATCTACACATGTATAGATAGATGTTTATAGTTAAGCAAACCTATTATAAATTTAACCAACCAAAAAGATGCATAAATATATTTTGCAAATAAAAATATATAAATTATTTTAACATAAATTCCTTATAGCCAATTGATTCTCACAAAATGCTTTCATTGATTTTTGTCTGTGTAGCCTATCCAGATTTTCAGTTAAATGATTGTAATTCCAATATGAATACTGGTTGATATAAGTGTTGGTGTATTAATAAGTAAAATGACATACAACACAGTCATATGCTGGAGCTTCACTTATTCCTCAAGGACCTGAATGACTTCTTTGTTGACTGGATAATAGTCTTGGATATCAGAAGAGCACTTTCTCTTTATTTGTGCTTGGCATAATGCACAGCTCCAGGCATACAGCATTTTTTAACTTTATTGGCATTATTAATAGTTTCTCTCTTCTTACTTTACATAGTTTAGTGGTTCTCAACTGGGGAGATTTATTTTATTCCTAGGGACACTTGGCAATATCTGAAGACATTTTTTTGGTGTGATGACTCGGAGGTGCTACTGATTCCTAGTTGGTAGGTGCCAAGGAGAGTGGTTAATCATCCTGGAATGCATAGGATAACCCTCACCATGAAGAACTACCCAGCCAAAATGTGATCTTCCACCTGTGCATTGATAACTTTCAAATGTGTGTCTCTAAGCCAGAACTGAGCTTGAAACCTGCTTCTCCATTTATCCATTGCATTTCATTCCATTTTGAGTCCTATAGGAATCTCATGAAACATCTAAGACAAAATTTATCATCTCTTTCCCAAATCTGCTTCTCCCCATACAGTCTCTAATTTTGCCAAGGATAGCAAAAATAAAACTGAGATTTATCTTAGTCCACTCTATTTCTTTTACCCTTCCTATTTAATCAGCCGCTAAGTCCTATAGTTTCTGAACCCATGCGTCTCTCAAAGGCACTTTCTTGACCTAAGTGTTAACTAATATTTATAGTATTATATTAAGAAGCTTTTAACTGATTACCCTTTTCCTAGCTAGCCCCATTTAAGCCAGACCCCTACACTACATTCATACACATTTTTCTAAAATGAAAATCTGAGTATGTTACTTTTTATGAAGAAATTTAATGGTTTTCAAACTTTCAATATTCAGTCCCTTTAATATGTAGTCAAATATTTTATGATGCCCAACCTCACATTGACCCACACTCCAGCTTTTCCAAAAAATGTGATATTTCCTGAGAACAGTATTTCCTCTGTGCTTCCACACATCTGCACATGACTTCACCTTAACCCTTCCCCTCCCCTGCCCTGAGCTGCACAGCTAACACTTATTCATCTATCACGACAAATAGAAATGCCACGTTTTCTGCCCTGGCTGGTAGCACAGTGGATAAGGTGCCAGCCTGTGAACCCAAAGTCACTGGTTCAATTCCCCAGCCAGGGCACATAACCAGGTTGCAAGCCAGGACTCCAGCCAGGTCTGTGCCTGGAGGCAGGTGAAAGGCAACCATGCATTGATGTTTCTCTCCCTCTCTGCCTCTCTCCCTTCCTTTCTCTCTGGAAATAAAAATAAAATCTTAAAAAAAAGAAAGAAATACCACATTTTCTAATAGAATGGAAGTTCCTAAAGATAACATCTAGTTGCCAAAAGTATGAATAAAAGTGCATTTTTATACTTGTTGGTAGATTTATAAACTAGAACAACTATTTGAATAACAATTTGATATTTAAAATGTTAATATTCTTACTTTTGGCAATTTTAAACATTCATTTTATAGATAACGTTTACATACAACAGTATATTTGAAAAGATGTCCTTTGCAGCATTATTTATAAAGGCAAAAAAGAATGGAGTCAACAAAATGACTTTAAAATATGTAAGTCAGCATTTCAGAATAACTGGTAGGCATTTTTAAAATGAAGTACTTTAGTGGGTGGGGAGGGGGACAGATGGGAGCAAAAAGGGGATGGATGTAATACAACAACAATAAACTTTAAAAAAAATTAGGCATGATAAAAAAATTTTAATTATACTTTAAGGATAAATTACAAACTATAGTCTTTCTTTTGTTCCCACTCATAATCCTAAAATGTGTAATCATTCAAAGATAAGAGAGCCAATGAAACTAAAGTAAGTCTTTTTTTGTATATTTTATTGATTATGCTGTTACAATTGTCCCCAATTCTTTTTCCTTTGCCCCCTCCACCCAAGAACCCCTTTCCCTCCAGCAGCCCCACCACCCTCCTAGTTCATGTCCAAGGGCTGTACATGTAAGTTCTCTGATTTCACCCTTTAATGTGTAGTTCTACCCTATATTGTGGGAAGGAAGGAGGGAAGTATGTTAGTATGATCTTACTACTACCAAAAAAAAAAAAAAAAGAAGAAGAAGGTTTTTTTCAGCTTTCAAAAATAAACATTTTAGTTTGAATAAATTTTAAATTCACAGAAAATTTGCAAAGTACCACAGAGTGTTCTGGACACCCCTTACCCATTTTTCCTATTCTTAACATCTTAAATTTTTAGAACCAACATTGATTGGTGATATGAATATTAGCTAAACTCCAAAGTTCATATAGATTTCATCTCTGTTTTCACTAATTTTTTTTTTTCCATTTTAAGGTCCAATCCAGGAAACTGTATCACATTTAGTTCTTTCTTTTTGACTTTATATAATTCTGTATTACTTGTATTTTATTTTCAAAGTCCACATACAACTTTAGCAGTGTTAATAAAGACTTAAATGTTACTATCCAAAGTCTTCCCTATGTGAGTCCAATGGCTTTCTTCAGTTTCCCATCAATCGTGAGCATGCCGCCAAGATCACACACATTATATCCTATTATAATCATTAATTTTATTTATTCAAAATTGGTTTTAATTAGGCAACTCTGAAAAAAGATAGTTCTCAGGATTATTAGCTTATTTTGTTTCTTCACATCATGATATCCCTGGAGATAATATGCAAGCATATTAATATTTTAAAAAAGCACAATAAGCTAAATAAGCAATAAATATTGGACATTGCAATACCAAAACCAAGGCATAAAACTACATTAAATATTCATACCTACATCTTATACATGGTAATGAAATCATGGAGTGCTGAGTGGAAATGTACATGCCTCACCAACAGAGGTTCAGAACCAACCGACAAAACTTCCATTTAAAATTCATTGCATCATGAAATGATTTCATAACCACATTTATGTACCATAATAAGATATTGATGAAATCTAATTACAGTATGTTGTAGCTAAAGGTAACATGTTCATAGCACAGTAAACATGCTTACCACTTTCAATGAGTGACAAATATTAACACTAATTATTAAGAGGTCCTAGTTGAGAATTCTAAACTATACTTTCAAAGATCCAGGAACCATTTTATTGATGATGGCTTTTAGAAAATTTTTTCTAGAACATTATACATTATGCATCTGACCACTGAAGGAGTTTCGAATGTCCCAAGGAATATAATAACTCCTACTTTTAGAATCCTGCTGGGTTTTGTAAAATTCATTAGACCTTTCATTTTAGTGCAAAATGTTACTAATCTATTATAAACAGTTTGTAATAATTATGAGTAGTGAAAAGGAAGTGAGAGAGATAAAAAGTGAACTATGTATGATGAGAGCAAACAATTTAAAGAATAGCAACAAAAGAATTAAAATTTTCAAAGTAGTATTTTATTTCATTTAAAGTTAAAATAAATCTTTTAAATGAAGGGGATATACAAGGTGTGTTCTGAAAGTATCAAGCCAATGTCAATAGAATTAAAACAGTTTGTGCCACCAATACTTTTGGGACAGACCTTTGAATGATGCCAACTTTTCCTTAAACAATTCCAGAGAAATAGATTATGACTTCAACTAATTCTTTTTCAAGTGTGATGTGTGTTGTGAGTCAATATGTAATTAAAGTAGATTATTAAATATTACTGAGAGTAAAAGTCTTGGAAGAGCTCTGACTAGTGTGGCTCAGAGGCTCATGCCTGGGTTTCGGGCCAGGTCCCTGACTGGGGCCATGCAAGAGGCAGCCGACTGATGTTTTTCTTGCACATGGAAGTTTCTTTCATTCTGATTCTCTTTCTCTTTCTCTTTCTCTTTCTCTCTCTTTCTAAAAGTAAATAAAATCATTTTTTTTTTAAGTCTTGGAAGAAGAAAGTATAATGTCATGGGGTTCACGAATTGGGCAAAGACTCCACCTTGTAAGTAAATCATTGTTAGAACTTCTACAATGAAATCTATCCAAACAATTCCACTATAATGTAAATAGTATCACTTTTCCCAAGTCTAGGGAGACAGAAACCAAGAACTTCATTACTCATAGCACATAGGAAGCATGAGTCTCCTGGCTAGATTGGTCCCTCTTGCTCTCCAAGTTTATGGGAGTGACATAGAGACCCAAGTTGAGACCATACATGCAATTCACTTGCAGCAAAACTTAAGAGCCCCAAGTTAAGGAAGCACCAGTCTCTTTACATAATGAGCTGAAGGCAAACCAAGCCTTTGCTCCAGGAGTAAAATTATCTCTGTTTCCCAAGGCTGGTTGTTATACAAATATCCTAGAAAAGGCAGCCCAGCATAAAGGTTGTCAATGTCCCTGCTCACAAGATGTGCAAAAGTGTGAAAACTCCATGCAGAATTATTTCCCAAAAAAGATTATGCTGGACTTAGCTCAGCACCTTTGTAATAAATGAAGAGTAGCCATCTGCCTAACCTCAAAAACTGGAAATGTGAAGGCAAGTCGTGTTCCCTCTAGCAGGAAAAAAGTTAAAATGCAGTAATTTATCAACCTTCTAATTATGTATGGCATTATATTAGGACTACATGAAGCAAATCACCTGTTTCTTACCAATTTCACCTTATATATATTAAGAGTAATGTTCTAGGAATAAATTTATTCACATTGCTATGAGAATAAAATTCTGCTTCAAAAACCAGAGTCATTAGGCAGATTTAAATGGGAAACCTGGAAATAAAGAGATAGATGATAGGTAGATGAATGATGATTATTTTTCAAATAGCACACTAATCTAAAGCATTTATTGAGTATTGACTGATGGCTTATGATTGTACTTTGTTCTTGGGGAAGGACAGGAACAAGAGATTGAATTAGGAGGTATTGTTTTCAGCAAGGACTCAATTCCTCTATGTCATCAAACAAAATTATGTTTACTCCTTCGGATGTGTTCACAGATACAAATTGGAATGTCTTAACTTACCAGTAAGAGAAGGATAAAAATGAATTTAATAAAAGAGAATTCCAAGAGTTTTGTTGAAATAATATATACACAAAAACATGACTTTTCAATGAGATATTTGCACATGTAGACATTAATCAATATTTTTATAGGTGTTATTTTTAGAAATATTAGGTTTCTGACATTTAACACAATCCAGTTTATCTGCATATAAAATTATAGTTAAATGTCCAGTAAGTGTAGGCTTTCTGTGGAATATAAATTCAGTGCACCTAGAAATTCAGAAATGCAGATAGAAGTATGGAGTTTGGTATTGACATAGCCATGATGAGGTAGCAAGAGCAAAGCCTTGAGACAGATAGTTTATGAGGCTGCCAGGGGAAGCCCTCCGCCTTTAATGTGGCACATCCATGTCAAAATGAATGGGCACAGTGCAGCGATTTTCAACACCTGTGCCACAGCACACTAGGGCACTGCAAGTACTTTTAAAACATGCAATTTAGTCAGGGACACTGACCTCTTTTTCCTTACATTGCTAAATTATAAAATGACAACAGCTAACATAACAATATAGCCATATAGGGTGAATGAATCAAAATTATACCTGCTTCTTTTTTGCAAGAAATGTATATTTTTGGTGTGCCCCAGTATTTTAGTAATTATTTTATGTGTGCCATGAGATGACAAAGGTTGACAATTGCTGGGTATCATAAGGAGTCACACTCAACTGTGTATTGATGGCTGAGCAAGAAAAAGCAAAAGAAGGTAAAAGCCTTCCTCTCTACTCAGCAGGAAGTCACTCATGTTGAATCTCTGCTTTGAACAGAAGTGAACAGCCCATCCATACATGGATTTGAAGAAATTAAATTCTCTAGATGGATGGCTTCTGGGGATGGGAAGATGACACTCCAAATCACACTAACTCTGCCAAGGAGGTCCCGTCTTCAGTTGTGCTGCAGAGACTTCAGGTGAATGTGGACCAGATGGAGAGGAGACAAGGGCTCAGACTGTACAGATAACCCTGAGTTGTGTCTAATTCAGTGTCTCCTAACTTCTTGCAGATCTACAGCCAAACAATAGCATATCTTTTATTCTTCTTAACCCAAGGAGAACATGTCTGAGCTTTTCAGCAAAGAACTTAGTATTTGTACAAAACAAGGCAGAGGATTCAAGGAATGATTTCTCCCCCAGTGAGGGCACAGACAGTAGCATTCCATGGTTCCTCCAGGTTCAGGAGTTGGCCCATGACAGTTTGCTCACTGCTACTCATGCACATCTGGCAAAGAATGCAAAAACCAGAGAACATTTTTGAAGATAGACCACATGATAGGATACAAAACAAGCCTCAACAAATTCAAAAATATTGAAATCATATCAAGCATCTTCTCAAATCACAATGGCTTGAAACTAGAAACCAACCTCAAGGAAAAAATTCAAAAACATTCAAATTCATGGATACTGAATAACATGTTATTAACTAATAAATGGATTAACAATTAGATCAAGGAAGAAATCAAAAAGTTTCTGGAAACAAATGAAAATGAACACACAATAGCCCAAAACCTATGGGACACAGCAAAGGAAGTTCTGAGAAGGAAGTTCAGAGCAATACGGATAGAAAGATAGAAAAATCTCAAATAAACAACCTAACTCTACATCTACAGGAACTAGAGAAACAACAACAAACAAAGCCCAGAGCAAGTGTAAGGGAGGAAATAATCAAGATCAAGGAAGAATTAAATGACATAGAGGTTAAAAGAACAATTCAAAGGATCAACATATCCAGGACCTGGTTCTTTGAAAAGATAGATGAAATTGACAAGCCATTACCCAGACTGATTAAAAAAAAATGAGAGAGGATCTAAATAAATAAAATCAGAATAAAAAGAGAAAAATATATAACTGATAATACAGAAATTCAAAGGATTTTTAAAAATTATTACAAACAACTATATGCCAAGAAATTGAACAACCTGGGGAGGATGTATGAATTTCTAAAAACATATAATCTTCCAAAACTGAATCAAGATGAGGCAGAAAGCCTGAATAGACCAATAACAACTAGAGAAGTTGAAGCAGTAATCAAAAAACTTCTGGCACACAAAAGCTCTGGACCAGATGGCTACACAGGCAAACTTTACCAAACATTTATGGAAAAGCTAATTCCTATCCTTCTTAAACTATTTCCAAAATTTCAAGAAGAAGGAAGACTTTCAAACTCTATGAGGCCAGTATTATCCTACTTTCAAAACCAGATAAAGACACACAAAAGAAAGAAAACTTACAAGCCAATATTGTTGATGAACATAGACACTAACATCCTCAACCAAATATTGTCAAACTGGATCCATCAATACATTAAAAAGATCATACACATGATCAAGTTGGATTCATCCCAGGGATGCAAGGATGTAATACACATTTTACAACTAATAAATGTAATACACAGCATTAAAAAATGAAAGACAAAAATTACAAAATCATAGCAATAGATGCTAAAAAAGCATTTAATAAAGTACAGCACCCATTTATGACAAAAATGCTCAGCAAAGTGGGAGTAGAGGGAGCAGGTCTCAACATAATAACATTATCTGCTTTCACCACTTTTATTCAACATAGTATTGGAAGTTCTAGCACAGCAATCAGATAAGAAAAATAAATAAAAGGTACCCAAATTGGACAAGAGGAAGTGAAAATTGCCATTATCAGCAGATGACATGATAGTGTATATAGAAAACCCTATAAACCCCAAAATAAATAAATAAATAAAAACCCTCAACCTAATAAATAAATATGGCAAAATAGCAGGATATGAAGTCAATATTCAGACATCAAAGGCATTTTTGTATACCAACAATGAAATATCAGAAAGAGAAACTAGGAAAACAAATCCCATTTACTACAGCAATAAGAAAAATAAAGTACCTAGGAATAACGTTAACCAAAGATGTAAAAGACCTATACTAGAAAAACTACTGAACACTGAAAAAAGAAATTAAGGAAGGTACAAATAAATGGAAACATACACCATGTTCATGGATTGAAAGAATTAACATTAAGTTGTTCTTACTACCCAAAGCAATCTGTAGGTTCAACACAATCCCTATTAGAATATACCAATGACATACTTCACAGATTGAGAACAAATATTTCAAAAACTTATATGGAACAAAAAATGACCCTGAATAGCCTCAGCAATCTTGAGAAAGAAGAACAAAGTAGGAGGAATCACAATACCTGATATCAATTTACATTATAAGGCCACTATAATCAAAACAGTCTGGTACTGGAATAAGAGAAAACACACAAATTAATTGAACAGAATAGAAAGGCCATAAATAAACCCATGTCTCTTGGTCAATTAATATTTGACAAAGGGAGAAGGAGCATAAAATGGAACAAAAGTCTCTTCAACAAACTATGTCAGGAGAAGTGGAATTATACATGGAAAAAAAAATGAAACTAGACCACCACTTACATCAAACACCAGAATAAACTCAAAATAGATAAAAGACTTAAAAATAACCTGTGCCACCATAAAAGTCCTAGAGGAAAACATAGGCAGTAAAATTTCAGATATCCCACACAGCAATATTTTCACTGATATGTTCCCCAGGGCAAGGGAAATTAAAGAACAAATAAACAAATGGAACTACATCAAACTAAAAAGTTCCTGTTCATCTAAAGAAAACATTGTCAATATGAAAAGGGAACTAACCACATAGGAAAACACATTTGCCAATGATACCTCAGACAAGGGTTTGATCTCCAAAATATTCAAAGAACTTATACAACTCAGCACCAGGAAGACAAACAAGACAATTAAAAAATGAGCAAAGGACCTAAACAGATCTTTGCCAAGGAGGACATACAAAAGGCCCATAGACATATGAAAGGATGCTCAACATCACTAGGTATCATATAGATGCAAATGAAAACAACAATAAGATACAACCTCGCAGCTGTCAGATTGGCTATCATTGACAAATCAACAAACAAAAAGTGCTGGTGAGGATGTGGAGAAAAAGGAACCCTAGTACACTGTTGGTGGGAATGCAGACTGGTGCAGCCACTGTGGAAAACAGTATGGCCTTTCCTCAAAAAACTAAAAAGGGAACTGCCCTTTGATCAGTGATCCCACTGATGGGATTATATCCTAATAATCCTGAGATACCAATTCATAAAACTTATGCACCCTATGTTTGTTGCAGCATTATTTTCAATAGCCAAGTGCTGGAAACAGCTTAAGTGCATATCAGTAAATGAGTGGATCAAAAACCTGTGGTAAATTTACACAGTGGAATACTACACTGCAGAAAAAAAAGAGGGAACTCTTACCTTTTGCAATAGCATGAAAGGAACTGGAGAATATTATGCCAAGTGAAATAAGCAAGGCAGCAAAAGACAAATACCATATGCTCTTACCCCTAAAAAAACCCAATGAACAAAACAAATAAAAGAACAAAATAGAACCAGAGGCATGGAAATAATGAACAGACTGACAGTGACCAAAGGGGTGAAGGGAGGGGATAATGGGAGAAAGAAGAGGAGGAGTCTAGTCAAGGAACAGGTATAAATGACCCATGGACATGGACAACAAGCTGGGGATCAACTGTGGGAGCAGGTGTGTGGGTGGAGTAAGGTAGAACAACAAGGGGTGATTGAGAAACTGTAATAGAACAGCAATAAAAAATAAATAAATCTCATTCTGTTTTAGCTCTGACAGTATATTCTTACTTGGTCATTCTACCCTTTAAATTGAACAAGTAAGCTTTCACTGTTACTTTCCAAAAGCCTATGTGTGAACTAAGAAGGTAGATACCTTGTACCTGCTAACTGCAAAGAAAGGAGACCATCAAATGTAATCTTCTGATTAAAGTGGAATAAAAACTCAGAATACGTAAAGCTACATAGATTTTTGTAGCTCAAATATTCTGCATTTTAGAAATTCAGGTAACTTTTCCTGTGAGTGTGAAAGTAATTACTTAAAGTTATTGAATGTAAAATCAGGACATAAAATAAAATCTAACAATCATTTTATTTTTCTACAGTGTTCTTAGATATTAAAACATGACCTTACCTCAGTCTCCTACATACTTATATTTATTATTAAATATAAAGTACATGAAAAAAAGTAATACACTAGAAAGAATTTGGATGGCTATTAGAAGAGAGTTTAAAAAATAATGCTTATTTGTTTGTAGAATCTTCAAGCAAGCATGTTGCTAAATTTCAATTTGGAACTTCATGTTGCTAAAGTCAAAAATAAAGTGCCTCCAGCACAGAATAATGTGAGTTTGTTGAGTTGACCACGTCTGGCAACCTGGGTGATGGACAGCCCGGAGAATCCTCCTGATTATCAGGAGACAGAGATGCCCCTCAGGGGGAGAGCTTGCCTACTGCCACTAAAAATTATGCCAGCCTCTTTCTCTTTTTCCAAACTCTTTTATTGGTAAACTTCCCTGCTATTCTCCCTGAGCCATTAAACACATGGCAGACTCCCTTTCTCAGAAAGGAGAGAATATTGTATCAGCTGAAGTACAGTTTTCAACAGTGGCACCTCAAAAATGGAAACACAAAGATATTTCAGAAACCCAGGTCAAATTCTGCAGATGAAGAAGGTTTAAAAGATTTTCACTTATGCTTTATTTCTGAAAAGGTGCAAAATATTATAAATCTCTACCAAAATTGTAAGATTTATTGGTTCATCGTATTCAATATGAATTGGAAGAATTGGTGCAGAGGGGCAGGGAAAGCAATTGAAAGCCAAATGCATTAGTCCAAGATAAATTTTAGGAAAGTCTAGACTAGGATAATGAGAGAAAGGGGAAAAGGAAAAGCTCAAAGTAATTCAAAGAGCATGAGGGCAGAAATAATTAGATAACTTATTAGGAATTCATATAAAGCAAAAGGCTAACTGGTGTCTGATTTTTCTAGCCTGGACACCAACATAAATTGTGTTTTTAATAAGAACAGAGAAAACTTCTGTAATAACCTATTAACACCTCTACAAGAGCCAGGAATTGGTTATTGGGTTTTGTCACATCCTAGGGAAAATTAGTTCATCCATAAAAAAAAAAAAAAAAGTTAGGAGGAAGAGATTCATAAACACTCAAAACTTTTTCTTTGAAAATAGCTATATAAAAGTTTAAACTATAAAAGAACTTTTGCTTACTCAGGTTTTTCCAGGAATAATTTACATTTAGTAAAGTTCACATTTTTAGACATGGTATCTGACAAAATTAAAATACAGGTCATTTCCATTATTCAAAAAAAATGTTATGCCATTTTATAATCAATCCCTTTTCCCCATCCTTAGCCTTTAGTTTCTGGTAGTATTTCTGTCGCTATAGTTTTTGCATTTTCTACAGTGTCATATAAATGGAATAATAAACCATGTAGCTTCTGTCCCCTTTTTTCCTTAACATAGTGCTTTTGGCCTACCTCCTGTCATTGCATGTATTAGCAGTTTTTTCTTTTATTGCCCTATATAAGTACAATGTAATTCATCTCATCACCAGCTGAAGGGTATTTGGGCTATTTCCAATTTTTGGCAATTATGAAAAAGCTGCTATAAACATTCATGCATTGGACTTTTTACAGACATATGTTTTCATTTCTTTTGAGTAAATACCTAGGAGTTAAGATTGCTAGATCATACAGTAAAGATATATTTGACTTACCAGAAACTGCAAGATTGTTGTCCAATTAAAATATTTCATAAACTAAATTCTAAAACTAAAAAACTTCTAGAGGAGAATGTGGAATAAAATCCATATAATTTAAGTTAGACAATGATTTTTTAGATCTAAAAAGAAAAGCACCAACCATCAAAAATTTATAAATTGGAGTCAGTCAAAACTTTTGCTCTTTGAATCATACTACTAAGAAATGAAAAGACAAGACACAAACTGAGGGAAAATATTTGCAAAACAAATATCTGATAAAGCATGTGTATCTAGCTTATATTTAAAAAGTACTTTTACAACTCAGTAAAATAACATCCCAATGAAACTGAAGTCAAATGCTTGAATAAACACTCACCAGAGAAAAGAAAAGATAGGAAATAAGAATATGAAAAAAAAGTCCAACTAATTATTCATTAATATTTCCCTAATTAGTCATTAGGAAAATGAAGATTAAAACATTTTCTTAAAAATGCAGGTGAATGTAAAAAGCAACTGGAAAGTCCAATAAGGCTTCTTGACTTCTTTGTATTTTGTTTCTCGTGGCAGATTATTACTGGTGATAGAATAGTCCTCGCTTGAGAGAGGGGAACATTTCCTCCATAATAGTGCTCAAAAAACATTTTTTAGAAATTAGGAGACAAAGTACTCTCATTTTTAGCAACCTTGTTTGCATAAAACACTTGTCTGAAGATATTCACTACAGTTAGTCTTTACTGGGAATCAAGTTCTCCTAACAGCTGTCTACCATAAATACATTCAGCTTAAAGGAGATATAAGAAACAGTGAAAATGAGAGGAAAGAAAGGAGGAAGGGAGGGAGTAAGATTGAAAGGGAAGGAAAGAGAGAGAAAATAAATCTCATTCTAACTCAACATGGAGCTAAATAAATGTGTCCATTGGAATTTTGAATATGCATTCCTGAATGATCTAAATTAAACAGAGAAATTTTAAACTATTTTGCTGTTGAAGATTGCCTTAAATCCAGGATGATACCATTTGAAATTTTCTCTTCTTTGGTTATCTTTCCTACAGCAGATATTTGGGTTTCAGATTATATCTTTCCTTGTCTCTGCTCAGTGTATTGGACAATCGTTGCATGCTCAAAAGGCCAAAATGGGGCCTCCTTTTTGCATGGCATATCAAACCCTGCTAGTATTAAATTAAGAGCTCAAATCAAGAGACACATCTACCATATTCCTAACCCACATCAAAATGAACTCTTCTGCCTGAATTGAATTTGGCAAGAGTTTTTTGGGTACTTATGTAACCCTCCATTTGCTTTGCCTGCATCTGTCCCCACTGAAACCTATTGCCAAGCTAAGGAAAATTTAGACCAGATAGTTGCAGAGTCAAGTTAACAGCAGGTTCAGTTCCTGGTAAAGACCTACATCATAGGGGTAGACAGGGGCATCCAGGGGTCAAGGAAATGCAGAGCCAAGTGGGACAGATGCTAAATTCGAAGATCAAGAATTGAAGCCGAGGAACCATTAGGAGCTCAGGAAGTATCCATAAGGATACAAGACAGGCCATGATTTCTAGAGACCACATTCTACAGGATGCTCCAGGAGACCTTTATAGGTGATCACACTTGAGGTAACTCTTATTCAATGACATAGGAAAGATACTACCTTAAGTATAAAACCTTGGGCTTGTTGTGGATATTTCTGTTATCATTTTGGTTGTTTATAGTAATTATTATTCTTGTCAATAAACAACAATATAAATAATTTTATATCTTCATTGTTTCTTTCTTCAATCCCTTAATTGCATATTTTTCAGATTCATATCATGTTTACCTTTTCAAGTTTCTCCTTGCCTTATTGGAACATTGCAAAATTAGATAGTTGTTAAAATATTTCTTAAAATGTTTTCATTCATATTAGTCAGGTAATTCTATGTAGAAGAAGTATAACTATATTAGAGAAAGACTATTTTGATTTTTGTATTTTCTTACTAGGTATCTTGGGAATTTTGTAAGTTTTTTGAGCCTCAGTTTTCACATCTGCAAACTATACCGAAATAAAACTTCAGCTACCTGATCATAGATGATAAGACCAAAACATTATATGACAGCCCCAAAAATCTAACAGACATTTTGGAACAATATAAGAGAATTACATTAGTTTTTGCATAAATTGCCCTGAATATTTCAGTATGGAGTTATACAACTGTAGAAAATATAGAGGGCATTTACATACAGTGTCATTTCCAGTGACTGGAAAAAAAAAAAAACAAGGGTCTCAGAAGAACAGGACCATTTATCCAACCCATGTCAATGAGATACCTAATAAACCACTTTGCTCTCTGCCACTGTGAAACCAAAGATCTTAGAAATACTTTACCTTAACTCTATAACTTACTTGAAAATTGGCAAACTGCATTTGTGATCTATGAGAGCTTAGAATGTCCTGGAAAGAGATGGTTGGAATAAGGAGCATATAAACAAAAATAAATTATTTACTAAAGGAACCCAATTTCACGTTTCAGTTTCTTTCTTGGTGACATGTTGATCTAGATTCCTTCCTAATTTTATTTTTCAACAGATGATTACATATAAGAAAAATGAGAAAGAAATAAAGCATTATACTACTAATAGATAAGAAATTAAAGAATTTCTTGATGATAGTAAATGGAAATTAGTCATTAGTTCACTCAAGAGGAGAAAAGTTACCCTAAAGATCAACTGTGATACATTTCTCAACAAAATAACTCAATTGAGATTGCAAAAGGAGGCAACAGGAAGGCCATGCAGAAGACTACGGAGTAACTTCACTAACTGCATCATTTCTAGACACACCTGATGATAGCATTTACACAATACTTGAATTTGGGTTGAGCTGATCATTAAAAAGTGTGGCAACTTTGCCAAAATAAACACTCCTAATATTTCTCCCTCCAAAGATGGAAGTTTGGATTAAGAGGCAGCAAGCCAAAGAACTTCCACAATTCTCCATCAGCCAGGGAGGAAAATAGCTTCTCAATATTTTATGTCTGATTTTCCCATAACAAAGAAATCAAAACAAAGGAAAAAAAGAAATATTGGTATAGCTATAAGATATTCCTGTAGCAATACAAATTGACTTCATAACAGAAAGAAGGAGGTGCACATGTTTACCTCTTGACACAGCTACACAGACTCACAGCTCTGTGCTGTATGGAAGAAGTCCACACCAGCTGCCTGCAACATATGAATCTGCACCATCAATCCCAAAAGTGGGTAGGATAGTCTGATAATGTGATGTTGGAGGACACTCAATAACACTCAATATCCTGAAAAGAAGCTAAAACAAAAACAATAAATTATTCTAATAAAGCAGGGTTAACACAGGAAAGTAGAATAGTAATATTATCAGTGGAAATTGAGAACAAGGGGCATCCATAAATCAAATGCAAGATGCTCTTATAAGTGAATCAAAAAGAATAAAAAAAGTTAAAAGCATTAAGTACTGAGGTTTTAAAATATTCCACTTAAGCAGCAAAATACATAATAAATGTACACATTTTCTTCATTTCAATGGTATGTTAGTTTCTCATTCCAATATGTGCTCCAAAATCAGCCTTTTCCCAAAGAAAGTTGGATGGCAGTACAATAAAAGTAAAAATATAAATTAATATTTTTAAGTAAGTAGAATAGAAGAAAACAAACTATTTTTAGGTATTAGCATTATTTTTATTCCTACATAGGGATAGTATTTATAAAACCATTATTCTTATTTTATTTATTTTTATCTTCTTTTTAAGTGAATTTATTAGAGTGACATTGGTTAATAAAATCATACAAATTTCAAGTGTAAAATCAGTAAAACAAGTCTCTTTTTACCCTCATTTATTCCCACTTTGCCCATCTCCTCCTCCATCCCTCTTTCCCTCAGGCTATCAACCCACTATACTCCATGGCTATGATAGTAAATGAATATTATTCATTAGCTCACTCAAGTGGAGAAAAATCACCCTAAAGATCATGTGTAACATATGTCTCAACAAAATAACACAAAATAACTCAAATTGAGATTGGGAAAGAAAGCAACAGGAAAGCCGCTCGCGCGTGCATGTGTGTGTGTGTGTGTGTGTGTGTGTGTAAATTTTAATTTGCTTAATCCCTTCACCTTTTCTCACCCAGACCCCTAACCTCAACTCCTCCCAGAGCTGCCAGTCTGCTCTATGTATCTATGCTGTTTCCATTTTGGTTGTTAAATTACCTTGTTTAGATTCCACATATAGATAAAAATCATGCAGTATTTGTCTTTCTCCAACTAGCTTATTTCACTTAATATAATAATTTTCAGGTTCATCCATGCTATTACAAAAGGTAAGATTTTCTTCTTTGTTTTGTTTTTATGGCTGACCTAAATGTGCCACAACTTTTTCATCCACTTATCTAGAGATGGGCAACTGGGCTATTTCCAGATTTTGGCTCTTGTAAATAATGATGCTATGAACATAGGGGTACATATATTCCTTCAAGTCAGTGTTTGGGATTTCTTAATTCCCAGATAAATTCCCATAAGAGGGATCACTGAGTCAATGGGTAGTTCCATTTTTAATTTTTTTGGCAAACTCTCCATACTGTTTTTCACCAGTCTGCATCCCCACCAACAGTATAAAAAGGTTCCCTTTTCTCCACATCCTTACGAACACATTGTTCGTTGATGTAATAATGATAACCATTCTGACAGATGTAAGATGGTATCTCATTGTGGTTTTAATTTGTGTTTCTCTGATGATTAATGACAGAGAGCATCTTTTCATATGTCTTTTGAGATTCTGAATGTCCTCTCTGGAGACATATCTATTTAGATCTTTTGCCCATTTTTAATTGGATTGTTTGCCTTCTTGGTATTTAGATTTATAAGTTCTTTATAAATTTTGGGTATTAACCCCCTAACAAATACAAACATATTTTTTAGAATAATAAAATAGAAACTTTCTTGAATAAAGAAATGAGAAAAAGGTAGCCATAAAGACAAAGATAAAATATGTATAAGAATAAATTTATAGATACAAACATTTTATTGGAAAATATAAGTGACCAACCATATCTAACAAAAAATTTAGGAAACATGAATTGACCAATAATAACAAAGATCCATAAGCCTTTGGCAAAGGATAAAGTTTTGTATTTTGCTACAAAGCATAGGAAAAAAATCTTCAAACATATTTATGAAGCTGATATAACTCTAATATCCAATGAACATGTTGACATAATACTGTGAAAGATCAATATTACATAGCTTTAGCTGATTTATTAATATTCTAAAGGTATTAATTTATAAATTCCAGCAGAAGTTAAAAAATTAAAAATACTGTACTAAGAAAAAAGTAGAATACATTTGTTTCAGGAATGTAAGAATATTTCCCTATTAAGGAAAAAAGTGATGTAATTCATTGTGTTATACATTAATGCAAAATGCTAAACTAAGGCATTTAATCAAATTGAACACTCATTATTAATAAATACCTACACCTATCATTTTTAATATGAATGAACATTACAAAGCTCTTGTCAGTGCAATTTATTAAGAAAAAATCAGTTAAATGCATAAATACTGAAATCAAATAATAAATATTATATGAAAATTATTACCTGAAATGTCAAAAAGTATTAAATGGAAAATATATAAATAAGATTTGACTAGGTTGTCAGATTTTTTTTAAATACACTAAATTTAACAGTACATAGTTTAAGTAACAATTATCACATGTAATATTAAAATATTTTAAAATTCTAAATAATATTTATTGCTCCTTGGCCTTTTGGCTAAAATCAAGTGTAAATAATACCTACATAAAATATACTTAAGTGACAAAATCTGAGACATATAGTTCCAAAATAAAAGGTTAAAATTTTAAAAACAAAATTAGGTTAAATGAATGAAAAGAGATGTGTGCAGTGGAAAGACTCAGTATTGAAAAGATTCCACTTGTCAAATATTGGCATAAATTTAATGTACGTTTAGTCAAAATTGCTGTTTTATTTTCTGGAAATAGTTTTATCTTTTTTGTGTTATAGTTCACTTTCAATAGTAAATCATTGGCATTAACCAATAAAACCCTGATATTTCTTAAGGTGATTTTGAAATCTACATCAAATTATGGCATATCCCTCTTGAATTGTTCTCATGGCTGGTTCTTGCTTAAATCCTCATTCTTTACCATGATAACCAAGGTAAGATTTTCCCACCCACCCCCAATATATTCATCTCAGTGCTATGCACAGTGCTTCAATTCCCTTCCCTCCTATAAGAGATAGAATAATGGGTCCCCAAAGATGACAACATCCTCATTCCTGGAACCTGTGACTATGTTTGATCATGTGACAAAAGGGAACTAAGGTTCCAACTGAAATTAAGGTTGCTAAAATGACCTCTTCAAAAAATTTTATCTAAATCAGCCTGGTGACATTCCACTTAATGCCTTTATAAAACTTAGACCAATTTGTAATTACATTTCTATTTGTTTGCTTGTGGTGTTGCTTGTGGTGATCTATCTTCCTTATTAGGTTCTACACAAGCAGGAGTCTTGTCTTTCTTGTTCCCTCCCATACTCTCAGGTTCTCACACAGTGCTTAAGGCACAAAAATACCTGAGCAAAGGAACAAGTATATTATAAAATCACAATAACAAAATTATATAATAATGGCACAAAAGTATATACTGACTAATGAACAAGATAGGAACCCAGAGGCAGGGGCAAAGGTGTATGAAATTCCAGAATATAACAGAGATTTTATTTTAAGTATATATAAAAAAGCTTACTGGTTAATATATTGTGTACAGAAATTAGAGTAACTATTTTTAACATTTTTATTGTTTATGCTCTTACAGTTGTCCCAATTTTCCCCCCATTGTCCCCTCCCTCTACTCTCTCTCACCGTCAATCACCACATCATTGTTGATGTCCATGGGTCATATATGTTCTTTGTTTAATCCGTTGACCTTCTTTCAACCAGTCCTTACTTCCCCCAACTCTCCTCTTACAGCTGTCATTTTGTTCCATGTTTCTGTGCTTGTGATTCTATTTTGCTTGTTAGTTTATTTTGCTCATTATAAGTTATAAGAGACATCATACGGTTTCTGTCTTTCATTTACTGGCTTATTTCTCCAGTTCCATGCTGCTGCAAAACATAAGAACTCCTTCTTTTTTACTGCTGCATGGTATTCCATGCATAAATGTACCACATATTTTTTTTATCTACTCATCTATTGGTAAGCACTTAGGCTGTTTCCAAATCTTGGCTATTATAAATAATGTTGCTATGAATGTAGGAGTGTATATATTCTATTTTCAGGATTTTCTGGATGTATTCCCAGAAATGGAATCACTGGGTCAAAAAGCAGTTCCCATTTTTCAAAATATTCTACAACTTCATGCTATGCTCAAAAACAAAATCCATATAAATTTTGAAGGCTTATATGCAATAAAAACAAAAAGAATATTTTTATAACTTTAGAATGTAAAGGGCTTTTCTAATATTGACATCATACCCAGAAAACATGAAAACGATTGCTACATTTTAAAACCTAATAATTTTAGATGCTATAGTATCTAATGGAATAGCCTCAGAAACCAATTTGAAAACATCATAAACAAGGATCCAAGATGGCGGAGGAATAAGCAGAAGCTACACTAACCTCCTCCCAAGAAGAATCTGAAATTACAACTAAATTATAAAGAAATAATCCTGGATAACCAACTGAACACTAAAGGAGACAGGAGATGGCTGGCTGGGCTTCCATGGGTGGCAACTGAAACGCTAGAGGAAAACTTCAGTGACCAGGGTGTTCCCTCTAAGAGTGGGATCTAAACTCCAAGATGGACTCCCCAGTTTAGAGCACCAGAGCCAGAAATGAACCCAGGTAACACCTAGCTATGAAAAGCAGAAGGGTTTCTGCCTGCCAGGGAGAGCTGACTAGAGACACAGAGCCTCTTAAAGGGCCAATGCACAAAACTTCATTTGCAGCCACTTACTGTGGGCTCTGGCACAGGGAGGGCAGAGTGAACTAAAGATGCTTGAAGAGAGTCTGGGTTTGGGTCTGTGGGGAAAGAATTGAAGGGATAGCCACCAGGATCCCTGTGTTGAGTCATTGCCTATACTTCAGAAGCCATCTTCCTCAGGCAGAGCACTCCCCTCCCAATGGCATCAGCCTGAGGGAAGGCAAGAGCCTCAGTGGTAGGAATTACTCTGCCCCACCCTGTGATGCTTAAACCAGGCTGCTGATTATAGTTTAAGGCTAAATCATTGATTGGTTGAACAATTAAGGCAGAAAGCACAAAGAAGCAGAAAAATGGGAAGACAAAGAAAGACTCCAAATGAAAGAACAAGAGAGTTCTCCAGAAGAACTATATGAAATGAAGGCAAGCAATTTATTAGAGAGTTTAGAGTAATTATTATAAGGATACTCAACAGCATGGGGGAAAACACAGAAACCATTCAAAAGGACCAGCCAGAAGTAAAGAAAGCAGTGTCTGAAATAAAAAATCCACTGGAAGGAATACAAAATAGTACATGGGATAAAGCAGAGGATCAAATCAGTGATTTGGAAGGTAGAAGAAACACTCAGGCAGTGGAGTAAAAATAAAAACAATATTTTTAATAAGCTTAAGAAACATTTTGGAATATAAAGTGTAACAACATGCATTGTGGGAAGGAGAAAAGAGTGAGCAAGGAATTGAGAACCTATTTGAAAGAATAATGACCAAAACTTCTCTAATTTGGTGAAATATTCAAGTGATGAAAAGCGAGGACCTACAACCAAGGCTCCTTTAACCCAGCAAGGCTATCATTCTCAATCAAAGAAGAAATAAATAGCTTCCCAGATAAGAAAAAGCTAAATGAAGCCCTGGCTGGTAGTTCAGTGGAATGGCATCAGCCTGCAAACCTAAAGACCGCAGGTTCGATTCCCAGCCAGGGCACAAAACCAGGTTGCAAGCCAGGTCTCCAGCCAGGTCTGTAGCTGGAGGCAGGTAAAAGGCAACCATATATTGATGTTTCTCTCCCTTTCGTCCTTCCTCCACGCTCTTCTCTCTAAAAATAATGAATAAAATATTTTTTTAAATTAATTTATAAGAAAAAGCTAAATGAGCAAAAAGGAAAAAGGACTCATGGACGTGGACAGCATGTGATGATTGCTGAGGAGAGGGAGGTATAAAAGAACTACATGGTAGTGGAAAAAATATAATAAAGAGTTAAATATTTTTAAAAACATAAAAAAGAAAAGAAAAAACATCATAAACAAAACTGAAAAACAGTGGAAGAAGTTTTTCAGTGTATTTTACAGATAATAGGTTACTATTCAAAAATCAAAAATGCCTAGTGGCTAATACAAAATATATTAACAGTCCTAATTTTAAAAACATAAAAGAACAAGGACAAATAATTCACCGACTTTCTACTAAACATGAAAAGACTTGCAAACGGTAATTTATAGATTTGGCCAATAAACAAGTAATAAAATGTCAAACCTTAAATAATAACAAAATAAATGCAAATAAGAACAAAGGATTTTTCATGTATCAGATTGACAAAAGTAAAAATGTTTTAATACCCAATTGAATATGGGAGGGACCAGGCACTCTTAACTATTTAAAGAGAGTAAATTGGTATAGTATATTTTGCAATATCTATCTTGCCTTTCCTTTTAATTAACAATTACCCTTTTAGTGATTACATACAAATTTACTCAAAGTTACTAAAATAGAATAATCATGGCAGTATTTATAATTACAAGGAAGATAGAAAAAAAGAAAGCTTAATAGGCAAGATACATAGCAGCATATATAGAAAAATTTCCCCAGCTGCACATGTGCACATATGTTGTATGAACATCTGGAAGAATCTATACCAAATTCTAACCATGTTTATATCTGGAGATTTAGTAAGAGAATCAAAAACACTTGATTAAATAATTTTATGTGTTCCTTTTTCTGACAATGCAGTAATCCACTGTAAAAAATGTTGAATATACTATCTTTTTGAAGGACAGAAACTAGTGAATAATAATGATCAAATTCAAGAACAGAAGAACAGTCTGAAACTTCTAAATATAACAAAGGGGAATGATCACCAAGGTTCCTAATGATACTCTACAGACAATAACACTTCCAAAAAATGTTTGACAACTAGATATCTATTATTCAGGAAATTAAGGAACCTATGGAAAGTCCCCAAACTAAACTTGACTCCTAGACAGATCTCTAGGTCAGTAATGGCTTCCTTTAACTACAGCAGTAGGTTCAGTCACTGAGTGGGAGCAGCCTGGAAGAAGGATGCACTCTCACTGGTGCCTGGGTGGACTCAAATGTGCAGCCACTGGAGGCTGGCTACCACCTGGGCTCTCAGAGTAGGTCTTTGGATGGCACATCCACTTGGGGAGGCATAATAGCTATTTTAAGTCTTACTCATGAGCTCTAATATAAACAGTGGTTTAGACTTCTACATGAAGAAGTAGAGAAGTAGAACAAAAAGATGGATGTTACACTGTCTTCATGAAAATTGGAAGAATGTAAAATAATGAGAGTTCAAAAATGGAAAGAAGAGCTTTATAAGATAATGAGAAGTAGAGTAACAAATTAGACCAGAAGACCTGTGAACTCCTCTTTAATCTTGAAGTCTGAGAATTAGGTATACAGGCAAAAAGGACACGAGAAACTCAAATTATTAAGAAATACTCTCTGTTCAAATGATTATAAGCCTTTTTTCCCTCTTTTGTGATAATGGTGCATATTGCATTTCAGTAAAAGAGAGAGTAAGGAATATACTAAAAATCCCCTGCCTTTTATTAATGTGAACTGATATTTCCCCTGCATTGGATTAGAATCAAGGACTGTAAACTGGACTAAAATCATAACCTTTCTAAAGCCTAATATTCTGAAAAACATCAATAATGTTTGTCACCTTTTTCATTCTTTTTTTTTAAATCAATTTTATTTACTTGCATAATGGACACAGCACATGTCCCAACCAAAGAGTAATTTTAGATTTCAGGCTCAAGATAGTCCCTGCTTCATTTGGGGGTTAGAAAAATGAAGAAGCTTTTACACTCTATATTTTCTCAGGCCAATGAAAGGGTTAAGCCAGTTACAGTAGAGTCCCTAATTTGAAAATTGAAAATCTGGCAAGCAGCCCAGAGTTCCGTTTCCAGAAAGAAGCTGCCAACCAGGCCTGCACAAAGGAGGTGGTTGCCATAGCAACGGGATCTGATAAAAGAAAAGATGGGAGACAGGTACAGCCCCGCTGCTCCAGAGAGAGGAAAGCCTCCTGCCCGGCCCCCTGCCCACCACTGAGGAGTTATTTAGCAAATACCAAGTTTTAAAGCTGAATCCTCTCATTTCCAATTGCAGAGATTTTCTGTGTGATATTTCGTTAGGTCAGGACCAGTGGATTTTATCATTTGTCGTTTTGCCGTGATTGCTAATAATGAATATGCCTTTTGACCTAAGCAACCACCACAAATGATTGTCCAGATAAATTGGCTAACTCAACACAGAAAGAGTTGCACAAAACAAGCATTGATTTTTCCCCAGGTTTTGAATGCAATTATTTAATTATGGCCCAGTTTCCTTTAGATCTTTACACGGAGCTACGACTTTCACATGAAAGGCTCAAACTGCTCAGAGACTTCATTATTTTATTTTATACAATTATTTGAAATTTAGGGTGTCATCCTTTTCATAAAAGACTAAACATTTTTCAGTGCCCAGTGTGTCCTGCTTACTTTTTAAGACTATTTCCTAATAAAATATTTTGTAAAAATAACTTTAAAATTTTGTTTGTTTTGATTTTAAGCACATACTCTTTATTACTAGTTGGAATCAGAAAAATCTTGACAAAGGTTGAGCTTGGTGAGCTGGAATCTCCTAGAGGAAATTCTAGGACAGCCTTCGTGGCTCTACCTTTCCACCCCCAACCCCTGCCCCGGGGACTCCCCACTGGCTCCTTCCTTGCTTGCAGAAACTGCCTCAAGGTTGTGGGAAGACTGCCCCAAATACACCAAATGAAAGAGAAGGGGCCCAGTCCAGTTCTATTTTTAATTTAATGATGCTTCCCAAGAGAAGCTTGATGTTTGTCTTTGGCATTCATTTTGTTGTTCATCCACTCTTGACTGGAAAAGGACTTGACATAGAGGTAACCAAGGTTGAATGCTAGAGCGTATAGCCAACACTCCCCTAAGCACTGCCCTTCTTTAATGTAGTCACCTTCTTGGAATTAGTGAGTTTGTCCTGGGTCCAGGCCTCCAATCTCAACTGCCACACAGACTTTCTTGCATCATGAAAAATTAATTGCTATACACCATGGGCAGTCACAGTTCTGTGGACTAGAGTGTGAGGCAAACATCTCTTGGTGCTGGGAACCCAAGGCCCTTTTGGATGCTTGGCCTTTTGCCCCTGAGACTGCTCCTTCTTTGAGCATTTTTTCATCACACCACTCCTGCTGCCTGTCCCCTGAGGCCTCCATAGACCTTCTTCTTGGCTGTGGCCTTTAAAGATGTTTTATAAGAGGCTCTAAAACATGTATAGTAGCTAATTCTGTTTCCTTGATTATAAAGGATGAATTTTTTTTTGGAAAGCTTGAAAAGATTAGTCACTAATGTGTCAGTTTCCATAAATGTGCACTGTAGACTAATCTGTTTATAGTTTTTACCATAATTTATTAGGGTTGTGTTGAGTTCTTCAATCATACAGTTATGAGAATCTGGGGGAGATTGGTGTCAGCAACAGCTTAATGAACCAGTTTGTAATAGATATGCTTTTATTCTCCTTTGCCATCCCCAAACATTCAGTTCCACTTTCAAAAAAGTATATGATACTAGGAAATTTTTCAATTATTTTGTAGGATACGTAGGTCCTAATTCTCATGTATCTTAAGAAATGTCCTTAGCCTCCCAAGGTCCTAGAGACATGATGCACTTTATGTAAATAACCTTTAAGCTTCTTCTTATCTGCACTGTTCCATGAAAATGGGCCATTGCCTACTGTGAGCACAAAGATGGAACTGGAGAGTGGTATGCTTTATGAAATAAGTCAGGCAGTGAAAGACAAATGCCATATGATCTCACCTAATACAGGAACCTCATGAGAAAAATAGAACCAGAGGCATGGAAACAAAGAACAGATTGACAGGTTGGGAGACCAGAAGGAAGGAGAGAGGAAAAGAGGGAGAATAGAGGGGAAGGGTCTAGTCAAGGAGCTACTATAATGACCCATGGACATGGACAACAAGGTGGGATAGATGATGGGAGTGAAGCAGGTTAGGGCAGTGGAGAACAACAGTGAAAAAATTGGGACAACTATAATAAAATAACAATTAACAAAATATATATATATTTCTAAAAAGCAAAGATTCTGTGTGAGCTTCCCATTCAATTTTGATTAGAGATTTTTTATCAAGAAATTTTTCTTTAGATTTTCTTAGCAGAAATACTCCCGATTTTCCTCAGCAAATAAGACACTATCAGCTTTAAAATTCTAGGTAAACAGTTCATTGTGTTCAATGAATGAAAGTCTCCAAGAGATATTACTCAAAGATATTTTAATGCTGTTTTATCTATCATGTTTTTGGATTGGAGCACAAAATCTCTGAGTCAAATCTACAAATACGCAGGAAGAATATATTCATTGCTTCTTAAAATTATGAAATAGCAAAGCAAAGGGGTTAGGGCAGACATAGACATACCTAGTTTTACTTGACATGGGGCAAGCTAGGGTAAATTTGTGGTTGTCCATGATTAAACTGAAGGAATCTCTAACCCATTGTTTTTTAAATTTGAGCAGAATCTTTTTGAAAGAAATATAAATTCATATATCTACTATTGGTTTGCATAGTTTTGACTATACTTATAAATGTGTATAAATATAAAACTAGATATAAACATCTATGCTTAGAGGACAGTCAACTACAAAAACAAATAAACAAATTAAATATAAACCAAACTATAAAGCCAATACAATTAAAAGTAATGGTATTAATTTAATATGGTGAATCATCTTCATATGCAACTTAAACTGTTTGAAACTTGAATATTGTACTGTCTGCCACATATGATTTCAAAAGCATCTGGCATGCTTACGTTGCTGTGTGTCAGCTGCTGCCTCAATTCACCCACCACTTTTCTCTACATAAACTCATGGGAAACCTTTATTTATGTAGCATTTTATGATATCTCTTGGCCTTCACTTCTGGGAAAGCAAGATGTAACTCCTTCTTTTCATGATAGCTGATGGCTATCAAAGATATACCATTCATGCCTCTATGATCTAAGTCTTTGTTTTAAAAAAGAAGGTAAGTTCTAGTGCAGTCATCTATGTGACCCAACACATGATTTTAAAATCTAGTATTTTTCTCTGCAGATCATGAAAATAACAGCAGAAAAACCAAGAAATCATCGTTAGAAAAGTCACAAAATCCCAATTGGAGAAACAAAAGCTGAGAGGAAATCATGTCAAAAAAGTGATGCCTTTTTTTAATTCCAAGGTAAGTTTTCTTATAACCCAATTTCTTCATGCATTTGCTCTCTTGATTGAATAACCAAACAGCATTCCCTTTAGTTCCTCCCCTTCTGGCCTCTTCATGAGGTCCGAGAAAAGCAGAATTTCACTTTCATAGACTACCTTCCAGGTAGAGATGGCAGTATAATTGTGTTCTGGCCAATGAAACAAATGTGGAGGACAACTTTGGATTTGCTGAGAAAGTGTTTTGCTCTCCTGATAAAAGTGACAGGAACCAAATGATAAATGGTTTGTATTTCCTCTTTCCCTTTGTTCTGCCTTGAACATAGAGTTTTTTATTTATTTATGTTTGATTCCTGAAGATATATCAGGCATCTCATAACCCTGAGAAGCTAAGGTATTAAGTGTATGAGAGAAGAAAGCTACAAACAGCATATGTACTTGATGATTTTAAGTGTTTTTTTCCCTAGATTTCTTGTTAGGTAAACAATGCATGTTCACATGGTTTAATCAGGAGTATTGTTTCTCACAGCCAGAAGCGTTTCTGATATACAGATCCCATACCATCTTCCACCAGGCCTTAGATGTCAACTCTATATCTATGTATAATTACTATGTACATATGTACAGGCTAGGAGTCCATGGTACTTTATAAAAATTTGATCTGACTATAACCAGTTGCTACAAATAAAATTACAGAAAAGACAAAGACTATCATTCTTACTGTTAAGTCTAAATAGCATTCATGGTCCTCTGATGTGTTTATTTATATCATAGTTCCTTGGACCTAAAGTTGAAAGGGTATATTAGAGAGACTCTGTCATCTATCTGCCCCATTTTTACAGATTAGAAATATTATGTGATCTTCTTGAAGACACACAGGCCAAAGGTGGCCAAGGAGCAGATGATAGCGACTGACTAGCACGAGAGTTGGCTTACTTTGAAGAGCATGGAGATCAGGGGGAACTCATCTCAGTATGAGATTAATGTTTCTAATTGACTAAAAGCAGATCACTCAGTTGGCATCTTGTGCAACAACACAGTATGTATTTATTAGCAGATCAGTGATGGATTCCACGGTATCTATGGAACTTTGTACAAAGCCCTGATAAAACCAGAGAAGCCAAAGAAATTACTGCATTCCTCACATACTTGAATGATGGTCATTCCACTTTGTGAAAAACAATTTGAGAGAAAACACATAGCAACAATAAACTTTCTTTTATTTTAGGCATAGTTTTCTCATTTTAACATAAAGGATGTTTGAAAGGTGCAATGTCACAAATGCTGTGGGCAGCTAAGAAAACTACAACATAATTATAAAGGAAATATCAAAGATAATATCAGAATATAGTGGGGCATTGCCACACATAGACCAGTAGTTTTCAAACAAGCTATTAAAATCACATAGGGGTTTATTAAATGTCAATGTCCAGGTACAAACCCCAAAACTGAATCAGAATATTTGAAACAGGACTTTGGCTTTTAATATTTTATTTATTTATTTATGTAGTATGTGTGTGTGTGTGTGTGTGTGTGTGTGTGTGTGTGTATTTATTTATTTATTTATTATTAAAGCATTTCAGGGATTTCTAATGTGCAAACAGATTTAGGAACCACTTGCATAAAACAAAGGCAAAACTATAAAAATGTGCATCCTTGGGGAGGGGGACAGAGGGGAGCAAAAAGGGGATGGATGTAATACAACAACAATAAAATTAAAAAAAAAAAATGTGCATCCTGCCCAGAAAACCATTTTCTTCCATTTTTTTTATCTTAATTACTCTCATCTTTGTTAAATAAAAAGCTTCTTTTGGATCAAATTTCATGAGTTATTACCTTCAGTCCTTGCCTAGACTTCCAGAAGCTCAAGATGAAGGAGACTATATATCAATCCACAATAGTTATTTGACTCAAGACAAGGGAATTATTACAAATATAAATATTCCAATGAAAGCTGTATCATCAGATGCATGAAGAGAAAAATACACTCAGCCCTCAATTTTTTCTTCTCATAGGATTATACTCCAATATTATATATATATCCCTTCAAATGGACCTGGTTCAAAGGTGGTGACATAGTCACAAAGTTAGACTTGACCCTCTTCTTTTGAAAATGGTTCTAAACACAGATTATTTAAAAAGGTGCTGGGTGTACTTCCCAGGTAACAAAAACAGTGTTTTTCATGACATTCTCATACAGTACTCCAAAGAGCATTTCACCAAATGATGCCCTGACTGAAGGTGCCACCAAATGGGGGAAGTGGCCAAACCTTTGAAACAAAGGGATAACCCGGCATCACAGCACAATGAGATCATGGCCAAAGCACCAGAACACTTCCATGATAAAAGGCAAAATGATACCCTTGAATCTCCAGATACCAGGTGCATTCTGAAAGCACCAAATTCCTGGGATGAGAAATAAATTTACATCCTGAGGAATCACTGCTGGGGTTTGTCATGTATTACCTCTACATTGTTTGGGAAAGCTTTGAAGGATGAGAGAATAGAGGTGGCCTGAGTATATTTGGTGACAATAAAATAGGAAGAAGCTTAAGAATTTTTTTATATTGTCTTTATATAATGTCTGTGTTCCTCCTTAGAAACATGACTCCTAGTTAAAAGAATTAATTCAATATCTCTTATATCCTGAATAAATCCTGTGGGGGCGTAGGGAATCCAATGATCATTTACAAAGATTTTGTTACCTTAAACAGCTCGCATTCTAGTGAAGAGATGAGAGAGTCAAGATCACAGAAGTATCTGTCTGGTTAAACCTCAAGAAATGAGACTAGAGTTTTCCAAATATCAGACTCAGTAGAATGAGGAGCCAAGAACCATAAAATACAGCTCTTGGAATTACTGTAACCATTTTTGTGTGTGTGTGATGATATTTGACCTTGAGTGAGTCCAGTCAATGTTACATAGTTTGATTTTATGGCAGAGAAGTTTCTATAATAGAAGCCAAAATGGAGTGAAACTTTGCCTATGTTGTGTGAGTTTTCTCAACAAGATGCTGATAAGTGTGATTATAAAAGGAAAAATGTCCCATGTGAGAGTCCATCTTTGGAGACTGGAAGGTAAGCCACAGAATCTGGGTGCATGCCTTGTTCAAGAAGTCCGCCTCAAATTGTTCTGCACTGTTAACACCATCATTTGGGAAGAGTCTTCTGTCCTGGTTGTCCAGGTTGAAAAATCTATTTTCTATTCAGTTCTAGCAAGACATGACAAAAAGGCAATACAAAGGTAAACATTGTTGGTATATTTGAAAAAGGAAAAGTAGATTTTCTTGGAAAAGTAGGCTTAGGGCAACAATGGAAGAGGAAATAAAACTTTAGAAAACTTTATATCCTCTAGGAGATAATAGCAAAGTTTCCTAGTAAGGGAGATAGCAGTAAAGAAGGAGGTCCATCTAGCAGCTGTAAATGAGTGACCACTATTGAAACCTGTTGCACTAAGATGTCAACTTTGTAAAAATGCTAAGAAAGTTCCCTGAAGAGAAATAACATAGTTATTAAGAGAAATAACATAGTTGTGAAACCTTCATTATCCTAACACCAGGCTCGTGGGCAGCCACAGCACAAAGCCCTAGATATGGGTCAAGATCTGAAGAGACAGGCAATGGTTAAAAGGCTCTGACAATTTATCAAGCAAGCAAACACCTTGCAAAAAATTATCAAATCCAGGATTGGCAACCGTATAGAAGAAAACATAGGTACCTATTAAGCTATTGACAGGAATGTGGCAACATCTATCAGTGTTAACATTATACCTTTGACCAGGCACTCTATTTCAGAGAATGCACCCAAAGTAAATAATCAGCAAAAGGGTAAAGATGTTCATAGAAATGTACCTATCCTGATTTTTCTTACAAATGATATTAAAATTAGAAATACCTCAATGTCCATCAAGAGAAAGTTAAATATATAAGTTACAGGAGGACCAACACAGAAGCCCAGGTGATTATTAAAAAGCATGATGAAAATTCTTGGGCTATGGTGTACATGAAAAGGCATAAATAACATCTGTTACAGTCAAGTCAAAATGCTAACAAGGAAAAGTATGAGTAAAATTCCAGTTTTATTTTAAAGGTGTCTATACATGGAAAAATCTCTAAGATTCTGAATTTAAAAGTTAAAGACTATACAGTAAATGGTTAGCAATAATTATTGTTATATCCTTCATTATGCTTTTTCATATTTATACTTCACTTCATATTTTTATAATTTCTGAAATTTTACAATGATACAGACTTTATTGTTTAAAAAAAAAAAAACAAGCAACATCCCTGGCTGGTGCCACAGTGGACAAGTTCTGGCCTGCAAACCCAAAGGTCACTGGTTGGATTCCCAGACAGGGCACATAACCAGGTTGCAAGCCAGATCTCCAGCCAGTTCCTTAGCTGGAGGCAGGTGAAAGGTAACCATACATTGATGTTTCTCTCCTTCTCTGCCTATTTCTCTTCCCCTCTCTAAAAATAATAAACTAAAATCTTTTTTAAAAATAATTTTAAAAATAATGACTTGAGCCTTATCTTTTTTAACTCTCAAATTAACAGATTTCAGAGGTGTGTTGTTATCAGAGATCAGGAAGAAGACAAGGTTTAGGGATCCTGAGTGCCACACCAGTTAGGTAGCCATGTTAGGGGTGTCATAGGAAAGCTGCCTGCCTTGGCCCTGGGTCACATGGATTTGGAGGGAGATGTTAAATATATTCCTTTCCAAGAGTGAAATACTCAGAGAATTCATTTAGTAATGGCTTGGGTCCACGTGAATTATGTGTTATTCTACTTGACCTGTCTGAGATTTTAATAACATTAATCAGGCCCTCTTTCCAGAAATTTTTTCCTCCTTAACTTTCAATTCCTCACTCTCTCCTGCATGGTTAGAAATAAACTCCAGGCTCTGTGAATTTCTTTTAAATTCTGCTGGTTCCTTTTTTGTTCTTATCCTGTGAAAATTATTCCCTAGAGTTTCTCATTAAGCTTCCTTTTTGCTTGTACCATCCCTGAAAACTCCACTTTATACTCAGTCTCACTCATTCACTTCTCGTTAGCTTTGTCCACCAACAGCAGGATCCAGGCCCGGATCTTTGTCCTGGGTCCCTGTCCTATACACACTTCTGTTCTGTGAACATTTCCAATTAAATGGCCCAAAGACTTCTGAAAGTCACTATAAGCCATAGTAGATGTATTATCACACACACACTTCAACCACACATTTTTCTGTATTTCCTTTTTGATGAATGACACTGTCACCAACCTCTTCGAACACTGGAGACTGCAGAGTCAGCCTCAACTTTTTCTCCCTCACTATTCCACAAAATCTTATAAATTCTACCTCCTAAGCAGCTCACATATTTGTTCTCCACTTTCCACTCCACTGCCACTGCCTTAGTTTAGACCCTCCTTTATTTAGATTATTTTAATAATCCTTAAATGGCCTCCAAGCCTTATACCAAACTTAAGTCAAACTTCCTCCTGATACACATACATATCTAATCATGTCATTCTCCTATTTAAATTCTTCATGGAATCACCATTACCTTCAAATTCTCCATCATCTTTTCTTACAGTTTCAGACTCAGACATCCTTACATTCACACATACATTGTAGCTCTCAATTTCCCTTAAACTAGTGAACTTCCATATGCCTCCAAACATCTTTTTCATTCCCTCTACTTTCAAGATTCAATCTGTCAAGGACCCACTCCAAAGCCACTGAAAAGTTAATGAAGAGTGCCTTACACAGAAGATAATTCCATGTCAGGAGTGTTATTTAGGAAGCCTGGGCTCACATAATCAGGAAGAGAACCACAATCATTTAAAAAAAAAGAATCAGTCAAGTAATGAAAATTCATGGCAAAATAATTGCCCATAAGAGAAAAGAAAAGGAGGGTGGAGGACAAAAATAGAAGAGGCTAATGTGTGGTTATGTTTGTTTAAAGACAAGAAGTAAGATTCAGAAAAGAGACCGTGGCTAGTAGTTCAGATTTAGACAATAAGCCAGCAGTCAATGCTGGGATGCTACTCTTAGTTGGAAACTGAGAAATTAAGGAAAATCAAGTATAATTGTTATCATTCCCCTAGTAATCAATTCTATCAGTCTCTTTGGTCATAGTTCATTGACTCAAATGTAGAGATGTGTATGTAACATATACTGGACCCTAGTACTCTCCCTTAGGAATTCGTAAAGTGGAACACGGACAAAAGACAGTGTGGGTTGAGTTATAGTATGATAATGGCTGCTTCTGACCTCCCCAGAACAGCCAGTTTCCTTCCTTCTAGAAAGTTTGGTTTTGACTCCCCAGAGTCTGTCACAAAATTTCCATTTGGACTGGAACAGACCAAAAGGTCTTCAAATTATTTGGAAACAAAGTAAGTTGGAAAACAACATGTTCAATATGATTTCTTTTGTTTTGTGAAAAAGCAGGATACTTACAATTTAGGTTTAAAACAACAAATATCTGGACACCAGGAATGTGCTGATTTCCAATGTTGGTGGAAGGTGCCTGCTGACTTCCATGACTGTAGGCCAGCTGCTCTCCTGGTTAGTGTCGTGGCCTCTAGTTGGCATCATGCAACCTGATTGTAGGTATTGCAAAAACACTCAGCAGGAACAGGAAGGCACCAGTGAAAAGTGGCATTGATTGAAGGCAGGGCATATCTTAGGTGAAGCTATAGTACAAGCACTCTCCAAAAAAGGATCCCTCAGGTAAAAATGTTTCTTATATACCTATCCACTTGGAGTTCATGGAGTGGTCAACAGTTTAAAAGTTTGCTTGCCAGTAGCTAAATAATTAAAATGCAATGTTGGAAGAATTAAGCCAGGATTATTCTAGCAAAAGAAGTAGCCACAAAATCATAGCAAAATAAAACAACTCTAGAAGAGTCATCATTCAAATTGACACACGTAGCACAGGCAAAGAGGAAAGCCAGAAATGAGATAAATCAAGGTTATAACTGAGGAAGATGCACTCTGACACATCCAAAGACCTGGGGAAAAACAGGAAAGCAAGTGGTAGGGACAGGAGTCAGCAGTATAAGGCACTGAGGATGATCTAGGATGAGTATGTAGGTACTAGAGGAATTTCCCTGTTTGGGACCACTTTGCAATATGTCCCTCGGTTCCCAAGTTCATTACCTTGTGATAGCATTTATCCTACTAAGACATTGTCTTGCGGATATTCCCCACAATGAATTCATGAAGAAGAGGAACTGCATGTTTACCTGTGGGTGCCCAGCATTTAACAGAATATCTGGCACAAAGGAGATCAAAATGGTTGTTGAAAGCATGTTGAATGAGTTAGGGCATTATCATACTGTTAGGAGCACAAAAGGTAGCATTTTAATATAATCTAGAGAACTATGGAAAAGTGACAGAGCAAATATATTTAAATAAAAGTATTTCTAAAAATCCAAATAGAATGCCTCCATATAACATTCTTTTTCAGATTGTAAATAATGATTTTATTCTTTGGAGAAACTTTTAAATAATAAACTGATCCTGGAGATAGGAGCAAAGAAAGCAAATCCATCTTACTTGCAGCAAATTAAAGTATGCATTTTCTTCTTTTGCCAAATTCCCATATTCTAGGAGAATAATATCCTGCATATTTATGATCATCTGGTGAAGTGTTTCTTAATCTCTAACCTAGCTGGGATCAATCTCAATATGCCTTCACACCAAGTAAAATATTTGCACTGCTTTATTGGACACTGAGAACTGTGCTTCTTAAAAACTATTTATTCATGGTGTGGTCATATCTTAAAATATTCCTGTATCTATCAAAGAACTATGTATTTTATTATTTTTTTAAAGATTTTATTTATTATTTTCAGAGAGAAGGGCGGGGAGGGAGGAAGAAAGGGAGAGAAGCATCAATGTATGGTTGCCTTTTCTCCTGCCTCCAGATTGAACCAGCAACCTTTGTGTTCTCAGGCCAATACCAATTCACTGAGCCACACCAGCCAACGCAAAGAACTATTTATTTTAAAATATCAACTCCATCTTTGAAACCTCAGAATGCAGATTTCAAAATACAGAAAATCAGAAATCAGATTAAATCTAATTGCATTAAGGTCTATCTGTGATCAAAATAGGAATCTAATCCCTCACAAGGCCCCAGTGACTTTATTATGCATATCAGTGGGTGTGGACTATATGTTCTTTCTCAATTGCAAAGAATGAGAGATAAGATAGGCATTCAAAATTAAAATTAAATTTTAACCAGCTTCTCTAGTATTTATAGAAAGATAATCAAAAGAAGTATCAAGGAATTACCATGTATGGCAAAGGCATTCTCAATATCTACAAAAGCTTCAGCAGTATAGTGAATTAAGCAATGCTTAGCATTGCTTAATTGGAATTTTGACTTGTGAAATAATCCAAAATAATAAATGAGAAACCTTTTAAGAGGCTTAATTTAAATGTTTTAGGGTTCATTCTGCTGAACATTTCAATGTCCAGAAAGAATATATCCTGTTAGTATCATTACAGAAAAAAAGAGACCCCATAGCATAGTGAAAAGCATTACTTTAGAATGAGTTTAGAATGAATACCAACCCCACTATTCTTAGCAAGTTATGTAATCCACTTCAGTCTCAGTCTATTCAACTGAAAGGCAAGATAAATAATATCTATTCCATTGAGTTGACATGAGGAGTGAAGCAAATGGGATAACATGTAAAATTCTTGGTGCAAGGTAGGTGCTGGAAAATTTCTCTCTTTGGGAGGCCTACTGATTTTTTTAAATACATGATAATTTGGAATACAAAGGGAGGGTGTACTTACAAAGGTGGAGATAAAAGACAAATATAATTTAGAAAATTGAAGAAAACTAATATGCCTAAGTCTAAATGTCACTTGGGGTAAAAAGTCTGTATGGATTTCTGACAACTTGACCATAGCATGGAGTCAGCCACCACCCCACAATTTCCCCAGCCTTTCAGCATTCAGAAAATGATCACTGAGCTACTGAACTTACAATCGAATGGATCTGATAAAGCGTTTGCGAAATCAATGCCCTTTCGTGCTTCATTGTCTCTGTAAAGTGAGGAAAACCCTAATAGAATTCATAACTGAAATAATTTTAGGAAATAGCATTTTATTGACTGACTTTTGGACAGAATTCAGAGAGTCTTTATTTTTATATATATTGCCTTCAGAAAAAAAAAAAAAACTTTATTTGAGATTAAAAATATTTTCAATTTTTAAATTAGTTGTCATCAACATCTCTCCATTAGGTATTATTTGCCTTCAAGGTTTGGATCTAAGTTTTTCAAACACTTGGAAAATGTACTGCCTCAAATTACATGATCAGAGTAATCTGTTAAATTCTGTTAATCCCATCACCCATCATATTGATCAAGAATTTAACAAAAAAAAAAAAAAAAAAAGAAGAAGAAAAAGAAATGTTCTCATGTTCCTGACCTGAGAAATACTAATGGGTTATGTACCCTTTCAGAGTCACAGAGCAGAGAGAAAAAACAGTTGCCTTGGTAACAAGGCAGACCAATCAGCTGCATACACTCTCCCCAGATCTTCTAATTTAGTCAGCAAATGCAGGCTAGAACAGGTGGCTAACCTAAATGATGCCAAAACGCTTTAGCTCTCAAGCATACACACCTCCACCTTTTCTTTACACAAAGTTTCATCCCTGTCCTTCATAAGGGAAGAGTTAACAAGGAGCATTTCAGTGTGCAACATATCATTATTAGTAGTCAGAAGATCTGTCAGCACTTTTTGAATTTTCTGACAAAATTAATCAAATATTATTGTTTTAATAGCAAGAGTTTACCCCTACATTTCACAATTGCTATCTATAATAAAGCATCATAAAAATGTCAATTCCTCAAGTTTTCTGAAAGCACATAGGTATTTGTAAACAATTCTATATTGTAAAAGGGGAAAAAGAGGGAGTCACACACAGCTAGGTAAGCTCTATTTACTATAGTATTGAATAGTTCCATTCACTAGATATGAAATTATAAGGGAAAAATCTGGAAATTGTGAATTTTTTCATACTATATAAGGACTTTGATGTTTTAGGCCCTTTTTCCTTTTCGAACCTCATCTCCAAACACACTCCCAATACATCCTGATCATCAATCAACAGAACATCATGAAATCTACTTCGCACATATTTGTACTTTGCATTTGTTGTTGTCCGGGTCTTAAAATGTTCTTTTAGCACTGGACTCTGCTCAACACTAATCCATCCCTCTAGTATAAGATCAAACATTTTCGCTCCCCAAAGCCTTGTTTCACTTGTCCATGAAGAACTATAGACATCATGCTATCCTTCAAGTGATTCCATTGTTTTATTCCTGTCTTACTCATCAGATTGAGCCCCCAGACCTTAAATGCAGGGACTATGATGTTCCATTCACTTCTCATCTTCAGGGCAGTACCTGGCTCATAGTATGAAATCATAAATATTTGATAGAAGGATGAATGAATTAATGAATGATTGATGGAATGAATGAATGGTGTTTTATTGTCACAAAATCTGCATAATCCTAATATATAGCAAAACATTTTTAGAAATTAAAAAGTTTTCTAATTTAGACCAGTCCAATGAAGTGTGTGTGTACGAGTAAAGAAACTGCAGTTTTTTTAATGGCAGAAACTTTTCTGCAAATGAAGTCTTAAATGCAGCTTCTCAGTTAAGCCTGAATGTCACTCTGTCATCCAAGCTTCTGGTCCTACTCCTTCGTCCTTCAAACCATCTCTCCCAAAAGCCACAGGCTTCCAAGAGCAAAGCTGGAGAAAATTGGGCCAGAGTTGTTCCCCACTCAAATTTGCCTTCCTACTCCCCAGTACATGGTAATCACATAAGCAAGTGTTTGTTGAAAGTGACATTAAAATAAGAAAGAGCACTGGCTCAGAAGTTCAGGTATAGGCTTTTTTCTATTGATCTGCTTTTGAAGTCTTTCGATTGTTTCCAAAGGGGACCCTTGCTGACTTGGGCTGTTTCCTTGGCAACAGGGATGATTGCTTCCACAGTGCAGAGAAAAAGCATCTCTGTTTGTTTTATACGTGATTAGCTCCCAAAGATGCTACGTTGTGTCTAAGGAAGCAAAAATTTCTCCTTTTTGAGGAGCAGATTGGCCCTCTTTTTCATGACTCCACATCACTCTGGAAAATAGGAGGCGGTGATCATTATCTGGCAACAGTTTCTTCATCTTAGGAAAAGGACAGATCCTCTATACTGATGCATTTTTATTCTCTTTCCCTAATTGTCCCACCTCTGCCTATGCATACACACACACACACACACACACACACACACACACACATAATCTTTTTTTTTTCAATTCCTGAATTAAAGCTTTTGTTTGTTATCAATTCTCTCTTTCGGAGAAGTATTTTTTTTAAATTTCCTATTTCCAGTAAAAGTTTCTTTGCACACCTCTGTTTCCAACATCTACCAAATTACAAAGTGAAATATCAATCTATATGGCCAAAAAAAAAAAAAAAAAAAAAAAAAGACTTGGTTAGAGCAACTGGCATTTGATCAACTCATATAATCCCATATTATTGCAAGGTTAAATGGGACAATAAAGAGGTCTTGAAATTAATGTTGTTTATGATCAATTCACCTTGAGTTCTCATTTGCTTATATGTTCTTTAAAGTGGTATTTTATTTGTTATGTTTTATGCCTCCCCAAATCAATTTGAGAACATTTCTCTTGCTATCAATGAAAACTTTGTGTGCCAATTTCATACAATTGCATAGCCATATTACAAAATGAGTGAAAACCCTAGTATCAGATAAATCTCAATATTAGTGAAATTATTTTCTCTGGATTTATACTTACAAACAGGAGAAAATTAATGAGGTTGTATAAAGTTTTGCTGTGGGAAAATCATTCTTAAAAGATGTTTCCAGATATCATTTATGTGCTAAGTTCAGTAGTCAAGTAACTAAATAAATTAATTAGAGTGCATAAATGGCATATTAAAAGGCTCCAACTGCCCTAGCTGGTGGCACAATGGATAAGGCACTGGCCTGTGAACCCAAAGGTCCCTGGTTCAATTCCCAGCCAGGGCACATAACCAGGCTGCAAGCCAGATCTCCAGCCAGCTCTCCAGCTAGCTCTACAGCTGGAGGCAGGTGAAAGGCAACCACACACTGATGCCTCTTTCCCTCTTTGCCTGTCTCTCACTTCCCCTCTCTCTGAAAATAATAAATAAAATCTTTTAAATAAATAAATAAATAAAAGGTTCAAACTCATAGTCCTATTTCTTCAATATAAAATGTACAGAATCCTCCTGGCCGGTGGCACAGTGCATAAGGCACCAACCTGCAAACCCAAAGGTTGCTGGTTTGATTCCCCAGCCAGGGCACATAGCCAGGTTGCAAGCCAGGTCTCCAGCCAGGTCCGTAGCTGGAGGCAGGTGAAAGGCAACCATACATTGATGTCTCTCTCCCTCTCTGCCTCTCTTCCTTTCCCTCTCTCTGAAAATAATAAAATCTTTTAAAAAATGTACAGGATTCTAAGCAGGAACAACAAAAGTACAATGACTAATTTCATGTCCAAACTACCCATGGAACAGTTTTTTAAATATTATTCAATGTGTAGTTATAAATCCATAGACCCAAAATATATTTTATTCCAAAAAGTTGGAAATTTAAACTTCAATGGACCTTAGAAATAATGTAATTCCTTACTTTATATATAAGAAAATAAATACAGGGGGAATGGGTGAGAGGGGAGTAAAAAAGGGATGGATGTAATACAACGACAATAAAATTTTTAAAAATTTTAAAAAATTTTAAATAAATATACATACACACACACACACACACACACACACACACACACACAACTGTAAGAAATATGCACCTGCAAATCGGTCTCATATCATGGCTATCGGAAAGGGTTTTTTTTTTTATTTGTATTGGCTTACCACATAAAATGTTTATCATAAACTTATTAAGGACAAGAATTTCATTTTGTTCTTTACTGTTAAGTGTTTTGTTTTATAATAAAATGTTCAACTTTCAACAATCTCTAATAAATTATTTATGCATGTGGTATCAGTGGGGAATGCTTTCAGCTAAAAGTAACAGAAAACACCACTTAGGGTGACTTAATGAACTTTGATTTATTTTTCTGACATGAACAGGAATCCTGAGAGAGGAAGCTGGCATTGCAGTGATTTTAGCATGTTAGGGTTGGCATTTCTGAAATTTTCCTAGGAATTCCCTCATATCTGCCTCATTGTCACAAAATGGCTACAGTAGCCTTCAGTTTTCCAGTCTACTTTCAAAAAATAATGGAGAAGCCATGCCAGCCATATCTGTCCCTTACATCAAGTAAACAGAATCATTCATAAATCTCTTAGCAAGCTATGCTCAGGTTTCAGTGTCCAGAACTAAGGAAAATGGCCACTTTTATCTCAAAAGAGATTGGGAACATGAGAATTTAGTCTTTTAACTGTTATAACAGAGGTGACAATGGAGACATGGATTTGAAATACCTGAGGGTCAGCTAAAGAGAACATATGTTTATTTTTAGAGAAGCAGATAATGAGTAGGTAGGTATATTAGATAAATACATAGAGAGTTAAATGATAGATGATAGATGATAGATGATAGATAAATAGATGATAGATAGATAGATAGATAGATAGAAATAGGGCATTAAAAATTAGGAAAGAAACCAAGAAAGAAATCAAAAGAGAAAACAGAAAAAATATATATTCCACTGAAGTCTCAAAATTTTTTCAAAATGAGGTATTCAGAATAAGAAACAGTGGGGACATGAAGCTGCACTTAAATGGTCTCCAAATGGCTTCCATGCGGGGACCTCCTAGGCACACTCACGAAACTAGCTTCACTAGTAACCAAAGCTGGCCAACAGAGAGAGTACAACAACTTTGGGGGACATTAAGAACTTGTGTGTTTTACCAGCTGGTAGGTCAAGGAAAAGCTCGAGGAAACTATTAAGAAGAAAAAAAAAAACCAATCACCTAGAAGCATCTAAAATTTTAAAATCATTACAATGTGTGAATAATTAAACTTCTGTATACTCTTCTTAACACAGAATTTGAAAGAACAATATTCTTACAAACTAGTCATCATTTGACTTTAAAGTCATTTCCAAGTGTTCTGAAAGTACTTATAAATATTTGTAGAAGCTCTTTCTTTTCCTTTGGCTCAGCATAGTCCAATATGAAAGCCAAGTGAACCACATGAACTGGTATAGAATCAAGTCAGCAGGTTTAATTTCCCAGTCACCCTTACCCACTTTCTTTCTTCAAAACAAGTGTAAATGATTATGCTGCTTTTTCATCCTTGATTCCTGCTAGAATATAGTAATCTCCGCGGTGCAGGCTCTGTTGCCTTGTTTACTGCTGTATCTCAAGTTTCTAAAACAATGCCTGGTACAATGCCTAGGTAGGTGAAAATTAATCCTTTGTAAACCAGTTGAGTAGTTTGAGGTGAAATTCAATGGATTCTGCAAAACTCTACATCAATATCGAATTGCACAATGATAGTTAAACATCAGAGCCTTCTTCAGGAATAGTTCATTTACCAAAAAGTTTTGACTATAAGTGTCATAAGAGTGAGAAACACATGCTTAACTTTATGTCTCCATTGACAAGCACACAAGGGCCTACTACATATTAAGTGTTTACAAAATGATTTGCTGATCATGATCAGGTTTTTTTGTTTATTTTTTTAAAGATTTTATTCATTACTTTTAGAGAGAAGAGCAGAGAGGGAGGAAGAAATGGAGAGAAACATCAACGTACGGTTGCTTTTCACCTGCCTACAGCAACGGACCTGGTGGAGACCAGGCTTGCAACCTGTTTGATCAGGTTTTAAATTGAGTGATTACTAAAGTGATGGCAATCAATATTTTACTTCAAGCATTAAAATAAAACTATTTTGACACACTTCCAATGAACATTGAACCCTTCAATTCCATGATTAAGAATATTGTTCAAGGTCCTGGCTTGTGGCTCAGTGCAATGGCACCTACCTGCAAACCCAAAGGTCACTGGCTTGAATCCCAGTCAGGCCACAAAACCAGGTTGCAAGCCAGGTCTCCAGCCAGGTCTGTAGCTGGATACTGGTAAAAGGCAGCCATACATGGATGTTTCTTTCCCTCTCTTTCTCCCTCCCTACCCCTCTCTCTAAAAATAAAGAAATGTTAAAATCTTTTTTAAAAAGAATGTTATTCAAGCTCTAAAATATTCATCTTTTCAACCAAAAGGCTAATGAAAATCTGAGAGGAAATTCATAAGACCCAAGTCAGAATTAAGCATACATTTACACATACATGCTTACACACATATATGTAGCTTTTTTTTTTCTTTTCATGTTACTCTGGGCTTGAAAGATAAATTGTTCTCAAAGAGAAAAAACTGTAATTTCAACTAAGAATCCTAATGGGTTTTTCTCTAAGAACACAGAACCAAATAACCAGAAAAAGAACACGATTCCATAAAATTATATTTATTCATTTATATCTATATAATTCCAAATAAAACTTATAACCAATATAAATGAGGATAATATATGTCTTTCTTGCTGGAGGATTAAAAGTATTGCTTTGTTGAAATTCACTCATTTTTTATTAGTACCCAAACCTGCCTTAAAGCAGAGCTTGCATTAACACCCTAATACTCACTATTCTACACCAGAGCAGCCAGTATAGTATATACGTGCAGTCTTAACAAATCAGATGTTGTATTATTTCAATACTTTTAAAACAGACTTACTCTTTCATTGTGATGTTCTTACAATTACATACAAGTTTAGCTAGTGAGCATGGCCCCGTGTTAAAATCCTCGGAGTATAAATGTACACATTTAAAAGTAAGCACCATAATTTCTACAACTCTTACTGATTTCAGCAAAGCCATGAGAAGTTCAGTATTTCTCTCGCATAACTGCAAGCACAAAGACATTTTTAGTGTAAGCATTTTATTCCATAATGAAAAGGAACAAAAAAAAAAAAAGGCTCCAAAGCAAATATACAAAGAAAAGACAGAAATAAGTCCATTGGAAATCAGAAGGCTGATAGAAGCTCTGTTATTAGGTGCATGCATATTTAAGATTGCTCTGTCCTTTTAATGAGCAGTCACCTTTATCATCATAAAATATTTCCATCCCTCATTTTTAAGAAAGAAAGAAAACAGAAGGCTGAAGCGTTCATTGAACATTACCTTGTTCTCCTAGTGAGGAAAATGCATCACGGTCATTTCTCTTTTCTCACAGTGCTGATTTAAAACCCCCAGCTGAGAAGGCAGCTGTGCAGAGCAAGGAGCTGGTGAGCTCAGCAGGAGTCCTGTACCCCAACGTTACTCCCAGAAATTCATGCTTTCTTGCAGTTGCTGCGTTGTCATTAGTAATGCCGGGAATATGAAATGAGGCAGTGATACAAAGATCACAGCGACGTGTCTTTGAAGACTTCCAAAGCCTGAAGCACCCAGCTTATAGTGTTAATTATTTTCGATGTAGCCTCAAAAGAGCATGTTTTGGCTACCTTTCAAGGTATTTGAAATTCTGTAGAACTTTAATTAATCATAATGGTAGTGGAATAAATGGCAAAACAGACATGAAAATTGAAGCATATGTGAGAGGGAATGGTAAGATTGTTTAAAAAAAAAGACTTTACTGTTATACTGCTATTTTTTTCTAGATTACAACAATGAAACTATTTTTTGATATAAAAGTAAGAATACAAAATTAACTGTACCTAAAGTCAAGCTACAGTTCTTAAAAGCTTTTGGAAATTGAATTAATTTATTATCTGTTTCCATGAATGGTATTAAACATAGTTTATGATGGACAATGGAAATAACTTAAAATAATTACAGGGAAACTATTGAGCAACAGAAGGGCTGCCGTTGCTGGCTATGAGACATGATTTATGTGACAAGATTATCATAAGTGAATAAAGTGTGTCACATTCAGTGACACAAATTCTAGTAAGGATAGACTTCAAAATCGAAGGAAAATCAATTGCGTATGTTTCTGAAGTTATCATACATGTTAAATATATTTTTAAAGTATATATAAAATATAAGTTATATGCACATATATTTGCCTAATGTATAAAATTACATTGTATATGTATAAAATATGCATATGTGTGTATATTCAGGGACATTAGCTAAAGTAATATTTACTATGTTTTAATATTTTAAATAATTATAAAAGTATTTAAAGTAAAACTTAAACACTTCTGATTTACATATTTTACTCAATTTGCATTAAATATTGAAATACAATGAGTGAACAAAAAACCTTACTTAAAACAGATTCAACAAAAAGGAAAAGAATATTCAGACATAATTTGCCTCAGAAAGCTTCCACAGACACTAAATATAAAATCAATATTAATGTTCTATTACTTAATAAATTTTTATTTATAATACCTGAAAGCAATGAAAAGATATCAAAGTCATCAAAAAATAACTAATACAGAGAAATATATTTTAAGAGTGCTTTTTACTTATACTCTATTTAGTTAATTTTATAAGTCAGTTTTTTGAAAAGATATAGAGCTGAATTCTATTATATTAACTTAAAACCAAGATCACATCAAACATTATTTCAGATGCATACATTATGGACATCTGTCCTTATGTTAGGAAGTCTTCTTTGTATTTCAAATGGAGTTTCAACCAAAAATATTTGGAAGAATAGAAAACTAATACATTGTTATTATTACATAACAAATGGCCATAAATTAGCAATTTAGAGCAAAACCATCATCTCAGTTTGAAAAATTAAATGCACTATTTTTATAAATAAGGTCTCCAGTGGGCAGAGGGGAGGGGGAAGTGGGAGAGGAGAGGATAAGGCAAAGAAGGGGAGCAGTTTAGTCAAGGAAATAGTATGGAAAAACCATAGACATGCACAACAAGGAAGATTGACTTTGGGGGGAGTGGGTGGGTGGGGAAGGGGACTGAAGGAAGGAAAAGGGGGATGGATATAATAAAACAACAATAAAATTAAATTTAAAAAAGAAAGGAGCAGAGGTATCACTATAATGAAAAAAATAAGCATGCAGATTACAATTTTGCCTTAGCATATTATTGTATGATTATCATAATTTTTACTCACTTATCCATTCATTTACATTATCTGTTGTTTGACTTCTGTTAATAGCTAAAATTTTTGCTTAGGGGAAAATAAATATTTTGTCTACTTAAAGATTACTTCTAAAGATATCAAATACTCAGTTTGTCTCAACAAATATGTGGAAGGCCATTTGAAGACACTACCCTACAGAAAAACAAAGACAATGCATGATGAGAAATTGAGTATATAGCACCTATATATGATGCACTTCTCACCATTCTCTAAAATAAGTTCAGATATCCACAAAAAACATGTAAATCATATCAACCTCACAAATTATAGAAACTCAAGTCCATTAAAAGTTGTATTCTATGTTTGTTTATTTAGTAAATAAATTTTAATATGAAATTTATAATAACAATGGAGGTACAGTATCATATATTACTATTGATAGTTCAAGCTGATGTATAACAATTTGGCAGGAAAATAATGGCAATAGAGATCAAAGGAAATCAAAGGAAGAAATCAAAAATCAAAATCAAAGGAAAAATGACCACAAATTGATATAATAACCATGTCTAAGACCTTATTTTTACTTATATGGTGCTCAGCATATGACATCATATTGAAAAAGTAAAAGAACTAAGTGTCCAACAGTAAATAACTTTTCCTCTATTGTTCTAACTTCCTTAAAGTTGAGTTAATTTTACTTCTAATAAAAGACATTTTGTTTAAAATATGCAAAATATGAATGTCTCAGTCCCTTTGGACTGCTATAACAAAAATACCATAGACTGGCTTACAAACCACGGAAACTTCTTTCTCACTGTTCTGGAGACTGGGAAGTACAAGATCAAAGTGCTAGATTCAGTGTCTGGGAAGAGCTTACTTCTTGTTCATAGACTGTGGGCTTCTAGCTGTGTTCTCACATGGTATAAAAGACAAGGAAACTTTTTTTGGATCTCTTTTAGAAAGATTCCAATACCATTTGTGATGGCTCTGCTCTAACAAACTAATCACCTCCCAAAAGCTCTACCTCTAAATATGGTCACATTGGGGATTAGACTTCAACATATAAATTTTCAGAAGATATAAACATTTTAATCTGTAACAGTGAAGAAAATAAAATCTCTTTCCTCAGTTAAATAGAAGACTTCAAATATATATTTTATGCACTCATTTTTTCCATATATTCAGCAAGAAAAAATGGAGACATTATCATTAATTTATACATATTATTAATTTACAAGTATTTGATGGTCCTAAGTTGATATAATGACTGTTAATCATGTACATAATTAGGTGATTAATAGTATAATGAATGAATTTGTATATAGGTAACTATTTGATACATGTAATTGTGAAATAATTTATTTTTTGTGCTTATTCATTATTGTTCTATCAAATATGTATCAAGCTTCTTTCCAGAGTAGGGCTAGATATTAATGTGACAGAGTTGAACATGACTAACTGCTTACTAGAAAGAAGCTCACTCTGCAGTGTGGAATAGAGAAGGTAAGTGTGTTATTAAACAGAAGACTGCATGTTCTGCTGTCATACAGATAATGCTACGGTAGAAGTGTCAAAAGAACACCTACTTCCTTGGGTGACAGAAGGTTGGAATGGTCAGGGGTGACTTCAAGGAGGAGGTGATGCTTCCTGTGAGTTCTTAATAACAAGTATGCATTTGTCAGGCAAAGGAGAGAAGGAAGATCCCAACCTGCATAAGAGTCTATAATTAAGAGTAAAAGGGAAAAATCAGTTAATATTTCAGGAAATTGGAAAAGTTGAGACCAATGTGGTGACATCAGTGAGGAATTTGTAAAGGAAGTGGTGCTTGACCTTGACCTTGACCTTAGAAAATGGAGAAGGTATAGAAGGGGAGATGGAAGATTCAACTTGAAGAGATGACATAAGCATTTGTTCCAGTGTGTGGTGTAGTGGATGACACAAATTCTGATAAGATAGTTTGTTTGTCTCTATAGAGTATCATCTGATAACTTAGGAAACTAAATATTAGTTTGGGGAAAACACTCTAAGGGTCATTCTATGAATTACATGTTAAATAAGAGTTCACATGTGTCAAAACTTTAGTTCTATGGGAACAAATGGGCACTTGTGGCAGTCTCTTTCTTGAACCAAGAGAGGTTCAGACCAAAAAGCCAGCTGAAAAGCTTAGATGAGAACTTTCTGATCTAATCTAGTTATCCCACGAAGACACCACCTGTCTACCAGGACTGCCCTCACAAGACTACAAAGAGAGTTCTGATACTCTGCTGCATTTTTATGTTCTCTTAACAAAAATGATAAAAGTAGAAGGAAATACTTCTTTGAAATTAACTAGCTTAAAAAAATAGAGGAAAAGAAGATCAGTCAGATTTTGATAGAGAAAACTTATGCCAAGTTCTAAAGGCATAAAAATGCAAAGTGCAGGAAAGGATATGTTTCAAACTTTAAATTGGGTCTGGAAATATTGCAGGGATGGATACATATGGCAGGCAAATAAAACACATGCCAAAGGAGGCAAAATGAGTGTGAGAAGGTGTGAAGATGGATCTGTGCATATGGGGAGCATTAGCCAAAGAAAATATCTGTAGAGGAAAGGGCTCCATTTGTGCAGAAGAGAGAGCCCGGTAGAGGGAGAAGTTTTGAACACGTTATGAATGAGGAAACAGAAAAATTACAGTTTGAAATTTTAAATGGTCTTAGATTCTATTTGATTTTTATATCTTTCTCTGGTTCTAAAAGTCTTTTACTTCTTTATCTTAATTCATACCCTTCCTCTTTTCCATTCCATTAGCATAGAACATGTCAAAGAAACTTGTTCCTCTTGTAGAGTTAAAATGTAGACATAGGCTTTGTCTGGTGGCTCAGTGGATAGGTGCCCACCTGAGAACTCAAAGGTGACTGGTTTAATTCCCAGCCAGGGCACATAACCAGGTTGCAAGCCAGGTCTCCAGGCAGGTCTCTAGCTGGAGGCAGGTGAAAGGCAATCATACATTGTTGCTTCTCTCCCTTTCTTCCTTCCTCCCTGCCCTTCTCTCTAAAAATAATGAATAAACTCTTTTATAAAAATTATCTTTAAAAAAATGTAGACATAGGACAGATGAGGGCGAAGGAGAAAATTTGGAATGACTGTCATAGAATAAATAAGAATAAAACATATATACGTACATACATAAAATAAAATTTAGACACATCTAGGAGGAATCAGAGGGCATGACCATTTATTTGTCTTATTTCATGTTTAAAGGTGCATTTTTTCTATTAATAATTAGAGAGTTGGCATAAATTGGGGGGAATCACATGAAAATTCAGTAGAATGAGTCATATATTAAGGAAAGTTTTTAAAAATATAATACATATTGAAAAGTATTATTCTGAGAAGGTAGAAGGCACAGCATTTTTGTGTCTGATTTCAAAATGTCATTTTAATAGAGATAATTCTATTAACATGTACTGATCCATGACAAAGGTATATTCACATCCTAATATCATCTTAAAAGAAAAAGCTCTACTGGTGAGTGCAGCAACATGCTGATGCTTCTCTCTCTCTCTCTCTCTCTCTCTCTCTCTCTCTCTCTCTTTTTCTCTTTCTTTCTCTCTCTCTCTCTCTCCTCCAGAATCTCATATAAATAGAACTATAAAATACCCAGTCTTCTAACCTTCTAAAACTAGCTTTTTTCACTTAATAATATTCATGTAAGACTATCCATGCCTTTACGTAGCTTGATACTGCATTTCTTTTCATTGGTGAATTAGAATTTCATTTAATGGATATACCACAGTTGGTTCCTCTTTTCACCTTTTGAAAGAAATAATGATTACTTTCAGTTTGGGACAATTATGAATTGTCCCATTCACATTCACATGCAGGTATGCAGATTTTGTGGGCATATGTTTCCAAGCCAACTGGATATATACCTAGAAGCACAATTTATGGGTTATGAAAGTGATGTTTATGTTTAGCTTTAGATTAACTTTTGAACCTAATGACACTAATTTACACAACTTTTTAGCATGATGCGCTCTACATCTTTTTATCACCCCTGCACAAATGCATTTAGTGAACCATAAAAACATTGGAAAAAATGAAATCACCATTACTGTAAGGCATTTCCTAGATTGGCTTCTGTTAGGGAGGGGAGTAGTGGGGGACTTAAATGGAGACAGAAAATTTCACTGAAGTTGTAAAGATGAAAGGAGTATTTGAGGAAGTAGCAGTGAAGAATGGAGGGAAAGTGTTTCATATGTGAATTTGGAAATCAAAATGCAGACTGGAAAGGAATAGCAGAAAGACATTAAATAATCAGTCCTGGAGAAAGACAGATGGGAAAAGAGAGATGCAAAGCAATTGGGGAGATACAGTCAGGGATAACGAACACATGAGGGTATGAGCTGGACCTGCACCTTGCAGACTGGGGAGGTGAAGCCCAGAATCATTAGAAGGAAGTGGATTATGGTGACATGCTTCCCTGATGACAAGCCTAATGGCATTCTCAACTTATTTGATTGACACCAGACTCCCATGAATATTTTGAAAACCTGTTGCTCCATGTGCCTTCACCCCTTTTTATGCCAATGTCTTTTACGAGAATGTTTAACAGCTCTACTGCTCTCTGAAATGCCCTCTCACTACACCCTATTCTCTTCTCATATATAAAGGGACCTAATATAAAAGTCATAAAAGTCATAAAGAATAAAAAAGATCCATAAAGTTGCCTTATAATCCAATCTTTAATGCAGAAATATGATGTTTAAAATGTAATTTATTACTTCTGAAATTTTTTCATTTAGAAGTATATAAATGAACAATGATTGAACAGGTGGTCACTAAAATCATTATATATAAAAAATAGGATGCAGAAATGCTTCACAAACAAATGCCCTATCATTGCTCTAACCATCTCACACAGGGTGAAGCACACTTACCAGAGTCTTGTTGTGTGCACTTGCTACATGGAAACTCTTGACTTTGCATTTTTTGATCTCTAAAATGATTGGAGAATTAGCTGCTTCTCAAAAACTTCTGACCATCAGAAGGCCAAATTAGGAAGCTCATAATGAATGCATGATTAAGTATGTTCTTCATTTCTAAAATACATATTTTCCTTATAAACTTCTATAATTTTCTCAAAATGCTTGGGATCTGTTTTGAATTAGACTCAATTAAATGAGATCATAAATCCCAATTTTCACCAATATTTCTGCAAAATTCTAAAATACAAAGAACCAAAATTATCAACTGCAGGAATATGCATAAGTGAGGTCATTTGTAATTTGGCATTAAAAATATATGAGCTGTTTAATGTCATGTATAATCTTATTAAATGACAATAACCTTAAAAAGGCTGTTAATGAGTTCTTTTAACTACCTCTTCTTCTTTATCATTCCTCCCTGGGATTGTCTATATATATTAAAGTGAAAAAAAAGTAGAATTTGAGTAGCTTTATGATGGCTGTCCTATGATATATGCCTAATGTATTTGTATCAACCTACCACTATTTCTTGATTCTAATGTTAGTTTCATACTCAAAAGGCTTCCAAAGTCATCACTGATATGAGAAACATAAAAGCACCCCTATCTAAAATAACCAAAATTTATGAATAGCTCAGTCTAAAGGTAGTACTTCACATCATTGGACAGTGAAAGCTGTAAAACATTTAGTAAGTGGCATTCACTGCATTAGCAAAGGAGGATTCTTCTAGTGTGTGGTGAAGGTACTAGATTATGGAACACAGCACCACACACTTGCAAAGACCCTCAGTACAAACTCATCAATATTTTCAAAACACATCACATTCCTCTGTGCTCCTTTGAGATACATTAGCAACCTTGCTAGATTCTTTGTTTTGAATTATCTCCCTGTCTTAATCCTTGACCTACTAATGTCTCAAAATGCATTAAAGCAACAATTAGTTCCTTCTCTGCTCCTCTCTTTATGCTGATTAGGCATTTGACACTCTCATAAGCATAATAAGACTCATTTTTCTTCCCCCTACTTAGTGTGATAAAGTTTTGGTTTTAAATAAATGAATATAAATTACTGTATGCTGTTGATCAACTTCCATGAGATGATAGGAGTAGAGGTGAAATAAAATGAAGCAGAGGAAAAACTTTTTTAATTGGGAGAATATTGATGATTCCACATAATGTCATTTTTTAAACCTATTAAATTATTTTTAACATTTGAATAATTTTACATGTGAAAAACTGAAGTCTACAGTTTGATTAATTTCCACTACTTTTTTCTCCCAGTTTATTTTCCAGTAAATGATCTTTCTTGATGATATAAATCATTATCTCTCTATTTATTTGAATGTTCCAAAGAGAGTGCTAAAAGTACACACATATATTCACACATATATGTATTCAAAATATTCCATATCTTATATATTTAATCAATATATTATATATAATTATGTATATAATTAGTTATACAGATATTTACATGGGTTTCAATATTATCTCTAAATTATTGCCAAATTATTCATTAATCCTGTAATAATTTCCTTGACCCTTCAAATTAGCCCTTCTATATCTTCAAGTCCTCTATAATAACATTAATATTAGCTTCCACTCAGAAATGCAGTTATTAATGACAAAAATTTCCTGGAAGAATTTGGGCTCATACCAAATAGAATCTTGCTGATTATTTAAAATTGAGTATTTAATGATTCAGCTGAACCCTAAAAGCCTAGAAATGTTGCCACCGAGTACCCTCTCTTTAAAACAAGGTGCTGGATGGTTCAGGGGTTACTTGATGAAGTGGGCCCAACACAGTGCTGCCAACATTGCAGCTGTCATGGGAAATACTAAGGACATTGGCTTAGATGTGTAATGGCAGCCAACCAAGAGGGGCTTTAGGGGACCATGGAAAATCTTGACCCATACTTCCATAAGTTTGGGGACATGGATTGATTCAGCAGTGAATTTGAAATATTTGACAACTGCTACTACACTGATGTTGACAAACACTGGAGCAGGAGCCTGGGGGCTGTCATGCTAGACAATATTGAATTGCTGGATGGTGGAAAAGTGGGGAGGTCTGTGAAGGAGGTGTGGGGAGGAGCACTGACTTGACTGGATAGCTCAGGACAACCTGCCTACCAAACTTAGAGAAGTTCACATGTTCCTCTGTAAGGTTTTGTTGGCCATTGACAAAAGATTGACCTTGATTAGTGCCTGATTCCCATGGTCCAAATTGAAGGTCAAAAGCAAATGTGATGCTGTTGACCTGAGCCAATAGCAAAGAAAGACACAGAGACAAAGACAGAAATGAGAGAGAGAGAGAGAGAGAGAGAGAGAGAGAGAGAGAGAGAGAGAGAGAGAGAGATCAGGAATGAGCATCACTTTCAAGCTGGGACCAAGCAGAGAGAAGCATGGAAGCATTATTTCCCATCTTTGAATCTGATTACTAGTCCGAACTAGACATTTTAATAACTGAGGTGAGATTGTTCTCTGAAATTGTATTTGAGCTCTTTATTATCTAAGTGTAATTGAATAAAACTCTGAGGTGAACCTGGGCATTTATCCAGGGGAAAGGTAAAAACCATCCCACAAGTCCAAATTTAAAAGGTTAGTAGCAAGAAATACAAAGTTTGTTTTTTGTTTGCATCTTAAATTCATTCAGTAAAAGGAGTACAATCACAAGGCAGCCAATTTGAACTTCAACTGCCATTTGGATCAGGCTGGGCTTGTCAGGTCAATCTCTGGGAGGGGCCAGGGCATTTGGCATGAGAGTTTGTGCTATCATATTTGGTTGGTTTGAGTTTCTCTGGGGGCCAGTGCAAGAGAAGAAAAGAGTATAGAAAACCAGAACCTCTCCACACTAAGTTATACGTGCTTCTGACTGAAGGCTTCAGGAGAACACTTCAGGCAGAAGCCTGAGATACTGTTTCTAAAATGAGTTTGCCTAAGATGCCATGTCCCCAGCATAGTCGCTGAGCAATGGACAAGACGTAATCCCTGAAAACAAGGAGATTGTCTCTCCTTGATACAGAGACTGTAGCTGGTTATTGTAGAGTGAAGATTCAGCACCATGTCAGAAGCTCAGACCTGCACATTGGGGAAGGTAGGGGATGAATTCATGTCCTGGACTCAATGGTTCCAGCAGACCCTGGCAGCAGTCAATGTGAGATGTCACCCAAGTGACTCTCAAAGGGCCACGGTGTGTAGACAAAGAGAGGGTGAGCATCCAAGGATAGGCTAGATCAGCAATTCCTAAATTTGTAGGCCCTGAAACTCCTTCACACTCAGAAATTACTGTAGATGTCAAAGAACTTTTGTTTATATAAATATCATCTATTCATATTTACCAATTAGAAATAAAAATTAAGAAGTGTTTTATATATCTCATTAAATTTTTAAAGTAATGATGAAAATATTACCTTAACATAAATAACATTTTTCATAAAAATAACTATTTTCTGAAGAAAAAATTTTAAATTAAGTATCATTGTTTTGCATTTTCACATATCTCTTTGTATGCAGCTTAATAGAGGACAGCTAGATTCATATATATGATTATGTATTAAACTTTTATGATATGTTGCTTCAGTTAAAGTATATAAAGAAAATCTGGCCCTACACAAACATGTATAGGAAAAATAATAGAGTATTTTAATAGTTGTTTCAGATAATTAATATGAATCTTCTCATTTTAAATCATAGACTATTTTAAAATCACATTCACTAATCACACCACTGTATTAGTCAACTAGGGCTTCCATAACAAAATATCACAGATTGCATTACTTCAACAACAGACATTTATTTCTCTCTGTTCTGGAGGCTGGGAAGCCCAAGAATAAGGTGCAAATTAATTTGGTTACTGGTGGAACCTCTCTTGCTGCCTCGCCAACAGCCCTCTTCTCACTGTATCCTCACAAAAAGGAGAGAAAGAACACTCATCTCTCTACCACTTCTTATAAGGGCTCTATTCCCATCATGGAAGTCCCACCCCCATGACCTCATCTAAATAACCCTGCTTCTAAATGCCATAACACTAGTGGTTAGGTGAATTTTAGGGTGACAGACACTTATTCATAACAACCACCAAGCTTATCAGATTAGCTTTTACCCATTGTGAAGCTATCAAATAGTAGTGAAACAAGTTTTCCAAAATTTTTATTTTCATTTGAAATCCCTGATTGTATCTTTGCTACAAACACTGTCTTTTGAGTTCCCTGAAGTCACAGGCTCATTTAATTTATTTTCTGAGGAAATGTCTGCCAAATATTCAAGTCTGAAAATCATAGTCTGTCAGTTGTTCTTTAAGGTAGAATGAGTGTTTCATGCTAAAAAGAAAAAACCAAAAAGCTATGGCTCAGCTCACAACTGAAACAATTACGTGTATTTTTTCTCAGAATCCATCCCACATCATCACCAGCAAAAATATGTGTATTCAAAATTAGACATTTAACAAAATTAATATTTTTCCTGCTTCATCAAAAACATTCTCAAGTGAAACTAGCAATTTTTACATTTTGTTTTTACATAGTGACTGTGACATGGTGAATAACTGATGACTGCCCTGGCTGATGTGGCTCAGTGGATTGGCATTGGCCTGAGAACCCAAAGGTCGCTGCTTCAATTCCCAGCCAGGTCACATAACCAGGTTTCAAGCCAGGTCTCCAGCCAGATCTCCAGCCAGGTCCTTAGCTGGAGGCAGGTGAAGTGCAACCATACAATGATGCTTGTCTCCCTTTCTTCCTCCCTCCCTGCCCTTCTCTCTTAAAATAGTAAATAAAATCTTAAATGAAAATAAATAACTGAATGGCTACTTGTACAATTTGGTACCATTGCCTTGATTCATGCTAAGGTGCTAGTTTCACATTCCACTGCTTTTGTACCCTCATTGGAAAAGCATATTAAATTTTAATATCATTATTAAAGTAGTTTCTGATCTTGCAGTCCTGAAAGAGTATTAACAATCTTCTAGGATCTATATACTACATTTAAGATCTTCTGGGCTAGATAATATGGTAGTCAAGGGAGACAAATTTAGTGGTTTATATGAAGGAGAGAGAATCCTGGTGTCTTGAAGTAAATTGGCATAAGTGAAGTCACATGGCTGGAAGTGACAAAGCCAGCTCTAAAACCAGGCACCCTGGCTCCAGGTACAATACTCAATCTTCTAGACCACATTACATTCATGATTAGTTGCTCTATTCCTTATCTCAGTGAACCTTAGTTAAAACTACATAGACATAATCTAATATTCCTTAAAATTGATCAATATCTTACTCAAAAAAAGGTGTCAGTGAAGATTATTATACTTATTTCACCTGTCTTGTGAGTCCCTGTTTATAAGTACATTTGAATAGAGAAATTAATATTCTTCAGGAGAGAATTTATGTCATTACAGCCACAATTTGGAGACAGTCTTGATAGAACATAATAGCCAAAAGACTGGAAATGCTCGGAGACATAATTATTTTTTTTTGAAGGCTAGGTTAAAGAATAAAGTTGTTTGCCTTACTAAAAGCATTTTCTTATGCCTGGAAGTGATGATGTTTATTAAGGAACATTGTGTGCCATTTATGAACTGCACTATTGAGCACTTCCTTGTGGCATCCATTAAAACAAAAATACATTTTCCCTCACCACTTTTTGCTATAAAAGAAAAGTGGATGAAATCTAGATCAACTGGGTACTAAGAATAGAAAGTAGGACAGAGATGTGGAAGCAGGGGTGAGCCGCAGTGGTAATAAAATTTTGAACTCTGGAGGTGTTTAACATTAGGGTATTAAACCTTTGCTTACAAATGTTGCAAAAGACATGTTGCTTTTCCTAATGATTGTGCAACTTAGGTTGTCAGCATCATTTGGACCTGAAAATATTCCCTGCTGATTGGGTATGAGAGATGTGAATAATAGAAAGTAAGCTTTCATGGTAAGGACAATGAATGTTATGTGTAAAGAATCATAAAATAATCAAGGAAGAAAGAAGTTGTACTACTGACATTTCTTACCAAATGTTTTTATCTTCACTTCATAGAATGAAACAAAAGCCAACCCTGAATATTATATACATACTAGCATATTATATGATATTATCATACTGTATAACATTCTGGGTTGACTTTTGTTTCATTTCAATAAACACCTACTAGGTCTGTCCTGAAAGTATCAAGCCAATGTCAATATAATTAAAACAGTTTGCACTGCTGATTCTTTTGGGACAGACCTCATTTGTTTTATATAATAATGAACCATCTAAAATACACAAAAATTTGAGATAACATAAAAATATCAATATCCATTATCTAAAGTGTCTTTAAACTTACTATAGGTTTCTTTTCCAATTTCTTTTACCCATTAATTAAAATTTTAGAAGAACTATATAATATACTTATTAAGTTTATAAGTACTAAATGGTTTCCTTCTAATAAATTTTCCCTCCAATTTTGGAACTATTAGTGATGTCTGCTATGTCTAGTGTTTCTGCAAATATATTCAAAAATTGTAAATAGTCATTGTTTTATGTAAGTATGCAGTTTTTCTGTATACATTAATTTCTATATATTAAAAATTGCCAGTATAAAGATACAACACTGGGAAAAATAAAATTATTTGCTTAAATTTAATTTAAACAATCTTCAGTATCACTATAATCCTCGATGTGAAAGATTTTGTAGAGATTTTTCTTAAAGCAGTGTTTGTTGTGTTTCTAAATGTGAAAGAAGAGGTCAATAGGGGGTCTACAGCTTTTAGTGACCTATGTCAGAGTCAGTACCTGCCTCTTTCAGAAACCTAATAGCCTCACACAAACCTCATTTTGCCTCACACAAACCTAATAGCTACTATACATCTCCTCCATGTGTCATAGTCAGTTTATGCACTGATACATTCATGGTACACACTGGCATGTCTTCTTGCATGTAGCTGTGAAATTCTATAATTTTGGTAAAAACATAAATATAGAATTTCTCTCTGATAAATGTTTTTTTAATATTTTATTTATTATTTTTAGAGAGGCATCAATGTATGGCCTGTATGTCCGCCTTTCACCTGCCCCTAGCTATGGACCTGGCTGAAGACCTGACCTGCGACCTGGTTATATGCCTGGACTGGGGAATCAAACCAGCAACTCTTGGGTTCGCAGCCTGGCACCCTATCCACAGAGCCACCAGCCAGGGTTCTCTGATAAATATCTTTTATCTCAGATAAAATATCTTAGAAGAAATCTCTAAGCTTTGTTTTCTTTCAATCATACAAATTAACTACAGAAATGTATATAAATCAAGTATACCTAATGTCAGACCCTTGACAATGCTCTATCAAAGATACTCAAAGAGCCTAAACTAGTAAGGTACATGCAGAGATAATACACAAGCTCTAAGTAGAATTTTATTTAAATGCTAGGAAGCAAAATGAAATTGGTATTTCTATCCATATTTCATTTCAGTGCATATGATAAATTAATGAAAATAATTTATTTTCATTGCAAGTGTGGAAAAGAAAAAATTGTTTACTAGCATTAATGTGCTCTTTACACAACCTTCAGTTTGTTCAAGAGGTCCAGTTCTTGAAATTCTTAAAGTTTTTCTTGACACCAATGAAAACAAAAAAGTTTTACTTTTTTTAATACACATTTGGAAGTAATGCTTACTCAGCTCCACTCAAGAATAAACCCATCAGTCAAATTTAGAGGGAAATAAAGGATCACCCCACTCACCTGTTAATTGTAGAATTAAGCTAATATAGACAATATAATGTAACAATAATGTCTCCAACTGACACTCCTGCTTTTGTTCCATTGTATTTTTTCTTTTGAATACAAGCATCAGCTTCCCTTGACATTCTATATGCTCACAAAACACATTATTTTTCCCTTCCATAGCCCATAATTTTGCAAATAAATTTACACTCAACATAACTTTGTTTTCCCATATGACAAATTTTAAAGATAAACTCATACTATTATTTTAACTAATATTCACTAAGAGACTGCTACATTTCTGGCATGATTTGAGACACCAATTCTGATATTTCTAGGCAGGAATGTTCCTATAGGCCAGTCTTCTGACTACAGTGATCCCTAGAAGAACCTGATGCCTACCACATCTAAGATTAATGACAGGGTGAGGATTAGCTGGCAATATTAAAGCCAGCATAGGTGTAGCATCCTCATTTGCTAAAATAGTGGAGAAATAAAAGAAGAAATGGCATTTTCTCTTTTTTCACTTTTTGCTAGATATGTAAGCCCATGTTAGTCATTTAAAAATCATTCATCCAAAGAAGTTCTCTTAGCATGATTGTCAAGCCTTCCATTTTAATAGACAAAAATTTAATTAAATACTTTTTATGAATAAAACAGCACGTTTCTGAAAGATAGGTACTTCCTGCCACTGACTCTAACTTTGACTCCATCATTGTCCAAAGAAGAAATCAAGTACAATAGGTCAGGTTCTCTTCTAGCTTTCAAATTCTATAATTTCTTTCACATGAAGTACTTCATTACTTATTCAAAATGTTCAACTATGTATTTCAGGCATAGATTTAATCAATACACCATGTAAACATTTTAGAGGATAATACATATTAAAGAAAAAATTATTCTGAAAAATAATTTTTTAAAGATACACAATTGACCTAAGAAAATTGAAGCAAAATATGAAAATTTCACATCCCTATCTTATTTAGGTATAACATAGATAAGCAAGGAGATGATTGAGAACTTACATTCCTATGGTAAAACTTTTTTTTTTTCTTCAAAATCATACTTAAATTTTTTTGAGAAAGCACAGAGAAAGGTCCTAAGGTAAATGTTAGGAAGTTAACCTTACATAGTAGAAACATAGTTCTGCCAGTATTGGAACCAAAGCTCTGTTTCTACCAAAAAAATACATCATAACTAAATATTTATTTTCCTCCAAAATCCCAGTGTTGAATCCTACTCCCAGATGTGAGTATGGTTTCAGAGAAGACTGAGTGGAAAGCCAGCACTTTCACCACTATCCAGCCTCAATGAGGCTGCCTCCCAGCACTGTGGGGTTGGTAAAAGCTATGTATACGGTAGTAATGAGTTACTCCTAGCCCACTCAGCCAGGAAGGTGTCAGTGGAGGCTGAGGAACTAGAACCCAACCATGCCCAGCAATAACGAAAATCCCCAACACCAACATGGCAGAAGGGAGGGCAAAAGAAATTAGTGAAATGAAAGATACAGGAATATAAATTAAATTACCAAATCTGGGGTATGGGAAAGAGAGAATATAAATTTTTAAAATATGGCCCTGGCTGGTGTGGCTCAGCGGATTTAGTGCCAGCCTGGAAACCCAAGGGCCACCAGTTTGATTCCCAGTCAGGGCACCTACCAGATTTGTAGGCCAGGTCTCCAGCCAGGTCCCCAGCTGGAGGCAGGTGAAAAGCATCCATACATTGATGGGTCTCTCCCTTTCTTCCTCTCTCCCCTTTTCCTCTCTAAAAATAATGATTAAAATCTTTTTTAAATTAAATAAAATTTAAAACCAATAGTAATAATTAGTATAGCCTCACAGACCTATGGGATTATATACCATTTATGCTATCTGAGAGTCCTTGAAGAAGAGAAAAAGTACTGAAATGAATGATAGCTTGAATCTTCCAAATTTGGCAAAGGACATGAAAGTATAGATGCAAAAAGCCAAGTGAAACACAAGCATGATAAACTCAAATACATACTAAGATATAGCCAAATTTATGAAAAGTAAAGGTAAAGTCAGAAGTAGAACAATGGTCCAAAATAGTACAATTTCTGGTCCAATTACTTGTCTTTGCTATTATTCTTTTGTTCTCCTGCATCCTTAGTTTAATAGAAAGATAGGAATCCTAGGCTCTCAACCTATCTCTACAGAGCCCATTTTAGAAGTATGAACACTTCCTCTCTGCAAGTGACCAGTAAACCTTCGCTTGTATTTCATTGGCCCAAATTTTGTTATATGCTCATTTTAAACCAATCTTTGTGCCAAGGGAATATTTTTGGTTTTGTTGAGTTTTCCTACATATCCTGGGTCTCCTAAGCCAGTCTTTATGGCAAAGGGGAGGGATTTTTGATTACATTAAAATAAAGTCCTATCTTGATGTTCTCATGAAGTAAATCTCTTCCAGTTTTCCAGGAACCATACAGGCATGTGTCAATGAAATGTCAATCAAGTCCTGTCCTTGTGCTAAGAGATAAGGCCAAGTTAATAAGGTCTACCTGGAGATAACCCTCTTTTTTAGCTAACATGTACAAATCAATCAGTGTTTCTATAATTATAATCTCCAACTCTTAATACCTGATATCTGATAGTAAGAAATTTCAACCCAAGTAGGAAAAGTAGCAGTGGACACACAGGTGGCAAAACCTGGGCTCCTTCTTTTGCTTTTCTCCATTAATTTAAGAATATATTTTCAGTGACTTCTTCCCTCCAGCTTTCTCATTATTCGGCAAATACAACCCTTTTCATGAAAAATCATGTGTCTCTTTTTGCTTTCACCCCCACCTTACTGGCAAGAGAAGAAAACAATCTTTAGAGAAATTATGACATCAAATATTACATAATTGGTAAGTTTTAGATTCATAACCAGTAGTAAAACTTTACATTCAGGACTATCTTCATCATACACCTAAGATTTTATTAGCTAATGCCATCATTTGCCAAGGCAATTTTAACTCAAAATTGTTATCAATATATCATAAAAGGACTTTTGAAATATAGCCTCTCTATTTTATTTCTTCTTAAATAAAATTCAAAACTGATGTGCATGCTGCAAGGATGTCATTGTCACTCATAGGCACAAGGCAGAAAATACACTTCCTGTTTTGATTTAATATGGTGATTCATAAATTAACCATCAAAGAGCCCCCAAAAGTGAATTTGTGCAAGCGATGTAATTAACAGTCTCAGGTAATTTATGTATAGGCAAGTTCATTAACTTTCTCTGCAAGGAGGTTTTTAGGAATTGCTCTGAAACTGATGTGTCACATGAGTTGGAGGAGCTTGTCCAGCTTCAAACTCCTCCAAGAGTAATGAGTATCTCTGCCTCAAGGAAACTCTTTCAACTCATCAATTAATACCATAATGTCAGTTGAATGGCCTCAAATGGAGGGTCAATTGTAGTAATTCTTCTGCTATTGAATCACTGGGTTATTTTGAGCATTTTTTTGTCAGTTCGACATTTTAAGCAGCAAATTACAGACATTTTTCTACCACAGTGTCACATTAAAGCCACCAGAAATTCCTTTTGCTCCCAGAGCCTGAAAAAGCTGAATACCCTTTATAGCAAAATGTCTCCTTGCTGGCACGCTATCAAATGCAGGAGAAAACTTTTTGAAATTGTTGCTAATCGACCACTACTTCAACTCATGCCGGCTAGAGGAGCAGAATAAAAATATTTGATTATTATATTAAATACATTCTAAAATTATTTTTAGAATGTTACACAATGTGCGGAGAAGTAACGCCACTGAGGTTTGTGTGATGAAAGTGTAGCACATACATATTCATTAGCAAAATAAAATCTAAGTTTCTCCCTTAGATCTAACCATATATCTAAGATCAATCATTACAAACTGTAGACTAATGACATCCAGTGAAGAATTTAACAGAGCTCTAGGGTGAGCTGTGCAACTCTTTGCCAAAATATTCAATCTAGATTCAGGGCGGCAAATTGTCTACCTCTCCCACAGCCACCCATGATGAGTGTAGAAGGAAATACAGGCTCCATAGCAGCCACACTGTTGAAGTTGATAAAAGGAAAGGTTCATAAATTCAGTAACTGTTGCCTGTTATGAAAAAAGCAGCTGGCTTCTGATAAATGTCAGGAGGTTTCTAGGGGTTTGTCAACAATTATTTACTGAGCACTTACTACTGGCAGGCAATGTTTCTGACACTGGGGATACAGATGTAAACAAAACAGTGAGCACACCTGCCCATAAACAAGTTGCATCCTCACAGGTGTGAAGGGAAGGGCAGATTTATTTACTAGTTTCTAAGTATGTTACCTGACATACCTGTGCAGTATCAGGCACTACTGAGAGTGATCCTGAAGTAAGATAATGTTATAAAACCCCATCTCAAGTGACATCTAAGGCAAAATAAGTTATTAAGAGGAGGAATTCATGATGGGGGAAAGGATGGTAAATATCCTAACAGAGAATAAGTTCAAAGGCAGGTCCTGAAACTGAAATGAGCATTCAAAATTTTTGTCACTAATTTAATCTCACCTCACCCCCTCTTTGTATGATGTGCTTTTCTATACAGAAATTTAGCAAATTCACACAGTAACCCTGATACATGCATCTGGTGCATCTTATTATCCCTCTTTGGCCTATGAGAGAATGAAACCTAAACTGGGTTGTTTAGCAGCATAAATTTAACAGAGCATAAATTTGAACCTGGTCTTTTAATTTCAAATTCTGTATAATACATTACCTTTCACAGGTGCCAAAGTTTTAATGAGTTGTTAAGGAATATCTGAAAAAAATTGTAAGACTTCCTTGATCACAATAGTAAGACTTCCTTAATAAAGCTTCATTATTATTATTGTCCAGGAAAATAACCATTTCCTTTATAACTCTATCAAATAAAAAATAATAATAATAAGCCCTGGCTGGTGGCACAGTGGATAAGGTGCCAGCCTGCAAACCCAAAGATCGCTGGTTTAATTCCCAGTCAGGACACATAACCAGGTTGCAAGCCAGGTCTCCAGCCAGATCCGTAGCTGGAGGCAGGTAAAAGGCAACCATACATTGATGTCTCTCTCCCTCTCTGCCCTTCTCTTTTCCCCTCTCTCTAAAAATAATAAATAAAATCTTTTTTAAATAAATGAAATGTTTTTAAATATATTTTATTGATTATGTTATTACAGTTGTCCCAATTTCTGCCCCCACCCTCCAGCAATACTCCCCCTAGTTCATGTCCATGAATTCTACCTATCAGTTTTTTGGCTGCTGCATTTCTTTTATAATTATTAACATCTCCCTGTGTATTTTGTGCCTACCAGTTATACCCCTTAATCCCTACACCTTTCCCCCCATTCTTCCTCTTCCCCCTCCCTACTGAAAACCATCCATATGATTTCCATATCTATGGTTTTGTTTCTATTCTAGTGGTTTACATGGTTTGTTTTTGTTTTTTTAAGATTTTATTTATTATTTTGAGAGAGAGGGAAATGGAAAGAGGCAGAGAAGGAGAGAGACGCCAATGTATGGTTGCTTTTCACATGCTTCCAGCTACAGACCTGGATGGAGACCTGGCTTGCCATCTGGTTATGTGTCCTGACTAGGAATCGAACCAGCAACCCTTAGGTTCCCAGGCAGGTGCCTTATCCACTGTGCCACCAGCCAGGGCCTTATTTTTGATTTTTAGATTCACTTGTTGATATTGTAAGTTTGTAGTAATTTTACTGTTCATAGTTTTTATCTTTCTTAGATAAGAGCATTTTAAGGACAGGAAAGAGCAAGCATAAAGCCCACACAATTGGAACAAGCTTTATGTAATGTGTCCACAAAGAATAAATAAGGGTGGCATTGGAGGAGAAAAGTGAGTAAAGAGGTAATTAAAGGAGATGGAATCTGAGAAGTAGCCAAGGACCAGACCTGTAGGTCTAGGGATCATGTATCAGTTGTACGTTGCTTTGGAACAAGTTACCCCAAGATTTAGTGGCTTGAAACATTTGTTGTTAACTCACAGTTGAGACAGATCAGAAATCTGGGTGTAGCTAGGTCGGATCCTCTCCTTCAGGGTTCATCCCAGGCTGCAGTCAGGGTGCTGGCGATCTGCAATCGCAACTCAAGAAGGATCCACTTTCAAGCTCAGTCACAGAGAGAGAATTTAAACTATCTTTTAACAAATGAAAAATCCAATGAAATCTCAAATGTCTTGGCTATGCTTTATACTCAAGGAAACGTCTCCTTAGCCCAGATACTCAGTTGTAACACCTGATTTCTCAGCTGTAACACCTGATCATTAACATGTTGCCAAGATTCAGTTTCTCTCAATCTATTGGACTAAGAACTCCAGGTTTTCACCAGTTGTTGGCCAAAGGCTATCCTCAGTTCCTTGTCTTATAGGAGGCCTCTCTAACATGTCAGTTTTACTTCATCAAAGTAAGCAGGCTGAGAAGTACAAGAGTCTGCTAGCAAGATGGAAGTCACTCTTTCATTTTTGTAATCGAAACATACAAGTCTAGTCCCATCACTTTTTCCTTATTGCATTTGTCAGAGCAAATGACTAGATCTAGGCCACACGCTAAGGGAAGAAATACATCAGAGCATAAATACCAGGAGGCAGGAATCATTTAGGGACATTGTAGAAATCTGCCCAACAGAGGTCTCAGGAACTGTGATAGCAGCGGGAATTTTGCCTTAGGAATGGTTAGGGGGCACTGAGAAGCTTCAGTATGAGGACAAAATGTAGCAGGCCAACTGTGAAAATAAGAGAAGCTAAGAAGCTATTGCAATTGCTTATGTGGAAAGCGATAAAGCTAAGACAGTGAGACACTGTCAACTACATGATCTGTTTTCAAGATAGGACGTATGGTATTTGCTGATGGGCTACACATAGTGGGTGAGAGGGAAAAAAAGACCAAACCAAAAACAGTCTGAAACAAGTGGATGAGTCCCCACAAAAAGATTTCCCTGGAAAATCTTTAAAGAGAAAGACCTCATGCTGCCTTGCACGTCTCTCTTTTGTTTTCCTTACATCTCCTTTAAAATTTCTCTAATGGTTTTCACAAGTCACTTCACAGTGTTGATGCATAGAAAAATCTAGAATTTCTGCACTTTGAATAAGCTCCAATAGGAAGTCACAGTGCTAAGAGCTGTAGGGAAGATGGGGTATAAAAAATAATTGTCATTATTTATTACTAAAAAGTGACACTGTCATTTTTAAGTTTGTGCCCCAGTTTCGCATATTCACCAGTAGATTTAATGTGCCCTCATCAGTCTTATTTTTATGTAAAAATAGAAATATTTTTATTCTTTTAAGAAAAAAAGGCTAATAAAGAGAAAAGGAATTCATTTCTCAAGAATGCGATAACAAATTACTATATTCTGTGAAGTCACAGAATGGATATTAGCTCTTGCAGGCAGAGCCTGCCTTATAGCACCATTTCCTTGGAACCAGGAAAAGAGCCAAGAGATTAAACAAGGTAATGCACAGACTCAATGGGCCTTCTTAGTTCACGCAACCTATTGTCTTATGCTAACTATGTGTGGAGCCAAAGAGTAAATGAGACAAGTAGGTCATAGCTAATACTGAACAGCACATGTTTTTTTTTCCCTCTGGTTTTAATAGATAACTCAGATTGCTGTGTGACTAACCAGCAGCTGAAGATACCATCTTTGCCCTCAGCAAAATGATATGATTCCACTTTGGAATATACTTTCTTTCATTTTGTGCCCCTTTCTTTTATTTATCCTACCCACTCCCTCCCTGTACACAAGCGTCTATCTTCATGTGCATTTCTCACTGGGACTAAAATCACCCAAGGGTAGTTAAGATCCTCAGGATGAAACAGCCCATAGAGCCTGAGTGTCTCCCATTATTCATCCTGGATGGTATCAGAAGAGTAATCTTGACAGATAACTAAAAGCATGACACCCCCCATGTTAAAATGTGTGCATTCATTCCATCTCTGTGATAATTCCTGTGTATATTCTATGAAAACTCAAATTTAACCCAATAACAAGTGAACACATTGTTTTCTGACTTTTGTACTATATCCCTTTGGAAAAATAATGTTGGACTGTTTCTCATCATCATTTCTATAGTTTCAAGGTGTCTTAACTTTCCTGGGGTGATGGTGGAGGCAGGGAGAAAGAGAGGGAAAAAAGAAGAGGAGGAGGAGTTGGAAGAAAAGAAGGAAGGGGAGGAGGTGAGAGATAGAGATTATGAGAAAACAAGGTCGGAACACTAAAGTAGAAAGGATAATGACTCCAGATTTAGTCTCAAAAAGGATCATGGTGAGGCTTATCAATTGGCTGAAAATTTGCCAGCTCTATAATTACATACATATATGTTTGATTCTATGATATGGACAAGTTGCTCAAATACAAAGAGATTGGGTGCCATGCCTAAAGCCACAACTGAGGGGGAAAACACACAGACATCATGACTGCCAGACTTGTTTCCAAGGCCCTGACAGAGACCTGGAACTGTTGTCCAGGGGCTGCCTCAAAGACAACCACCTTCACATCAGTGCCAGAAAGGGCTCCTCAAACAATATGCATCTTTTTTCTTAAATCAATTCCTCCAAAGAGTGTAACTTATTCCCCCAACTTTGCTGGCAATATTGGTGGTGAGCAACTTGAAGTTTCCTTTAAGGAACATGTACAATGTCAGACATGGAGACACAAAAATTAATAAAACACCTTCTGTGATTAATCTGTTTTCCATGTGCCCACCAACAGACACCCACAAGAGACCACCTTCTCCACACTCGCTTTGGTCTCATTGTTCTCCAACCCATGCTTCACACTAAGCTCAAATATGCAATCTTTCTTTGTCATATATTAAAACCCCTTCCTTCCCATTTTCTACATTTTCATTTCTATCTTCTGCCACTTCTCCACATGAACCTAAAGAACTTATATTTCTTAACCTTACCCTACACTGTCCCATGATCCTAATATTAAATAGTCTCTTCCTTTTGGGCATAGAGCCATTCAACAGAGGATCTTCCTTACAAAACCCCACTCATACTTCAAAATTCAGGTCAAATTTCACCACTCAGCTGGCCTTCCTTTATACTTGCACTGACATTTCCCATGTTTACTTATCACATTATATTATAATTAGCCATTTATATGTCTACCTTTCTCACTACTATATTGTGAACCCCTCAAGGAAAAGCATAAACCCCAATTCATCTTCAACACCTACACTCACAGTCTAGCACTTTGTAGATATTCAATAGATTGTTGGAAATGAAAGAATGCATTGTCAGTAATGATAACACTACTATTTATTGAGTATTTAGAACACTATATGTACCATTATAGACACTCCTAATGAATTAATCTCATTCTCATATCAAGCTTATAAAGTACTATTCCCATATAGTAGATAAAGAAACTGAAGAACAGAGTTAGGTAAATTGCCCAAAGTCACAAACCCAGGAAGGAACACATGGGATTTGAAGCCATGTGCTCTTAATCATTGGGCAATATACTGGCTGAAGATTAAGGGTCAGGAAACTTTCTTATAGAAGAATGTAGTAAAGAGTTTTGACTGTGGACAGAATGTAACTATTCAACTTTGTAGCTGTAGCAGGCAAATATCTAGAGATAATATGTAAATGAATGTTTGTGGCTATATTTCAATAAAACTTTATTAGAAAAGGACAATGACCTAATTTGGCCTCGGACACATGGTTTCTTGAACCTTATAAGTCCCAATATTATACACTTAGTATAAGATCTAGAGAGCACATTCAAGTACTTGAGTACTAAAAATAGACTCATTGGGTCAATCATGAAAAAGTAAGAGGCAATCCTTCACAGCAGCAGAGGAAAAATAGCTGTAAATGCTTACTGGGACAGCTAAATAATAGCAATGTTCAGAGCAGGCTATGATTCTGCTATTTGGTCTTACTTCTGGAGACTTTAATTTATAATAGTTCCTAAAACTTTCCTGGACTTCTTCATAACATGTTTGCAGTGGCTGCCAACACTTTTCTTAGCACATCAAGCCTTACTTCTTTCTTAAAAAAAAAAAAAAAAAAAAATTATTCATTATTCTTTGAGATAAGGACAGAGGAGGAGGAAGAAAGCGACAGAAATGGAGAGAAACAGAGAGAAATATCAGTGTATGGTTGCCTTTCACCTGCCTTCAGCTATGGACCTGGCAGGAGACCTGGCTTGCAACCTGGTTATGTGCCCTGGCTGGGAATTGAACCAGTGACCTTTGGGTTTGCAGGCAGGTGCCAATCCACTGAGCCACCAGCCAGGGCCAAGCCCTATTTCTTATATCCATATCATAGTGAAGACCTCTCCTGAAATTTCATCTTGGGTTTAGGGCTTGGTGTAGCTAAGGAGAGAAGTCCAGAGTGACTGTGCTGCTCAGCATTCGGTGCCTACATGCCTAGGAGAAAAATTAGGATGTCTCCATGTATTTTTAAGAAAACAGCAGTCTATTTTTCTATCCACTCAGCAGTGACTCCTCCCAGTGCTATCACAAGTCATGCCACACACACAAACTTCTAGGCCAGGCTGGCTGGGGCCCAAAGCCCACTGTTATAAAACAAAATAATGTAAAATGTACCTAACAGGAGTGTTGCAAAAGGTCTCCATTTGTTTCATTTGGAAACAGGCACACTATCCCTAATGAATCCTGAGGAAACTTAATCAACTCTGATATCTCTTTATAATTCAGGCATTGTACCCACCTAATGATTAGTGTTTTTTTGCATAATGTTTGAATGAATTGGCCCTACTCCCTAGCTTCTAGAGCTGCACTGCCTGTTGGCATTGCCTATTCAGCACTATTCTCTGTTCTACACACTCTGGGCAGCTGAAGCCCCAGCTATTTTATCCTCGATACCAAGTCCTTGCCTGTTCTCTGTTGGACCCAGCGGGTTTCCTTTAAGTAGCTTCCACTGTGGCCAAAAGATGTTTATGTTACTTGCCTACTTGCCAGTCTGTGTTTGCAGACTTAGCTCCAGAACTGATTGGATCAACCTGTGGCATGCCTCATTCCTCCTCACTTTGTCCCAGTCTCCTTGATCATCCAACCTTGCCACCTGACTTTGTGCTTCCATTAAGCACATTGGAACTTGCTCTTCCAATGTGACATAAAATCTATTCTGACTGAACTCATAGCTTTTACCTTTGCTTTTCTTGCTTAGCTTTTGTCTTTTGTTCTGGTTTTGGTCTTGTTGTAGCCATTTTGATAGCCATGCTCTCACTGCAACCCATGCCCTCATCTTGCTGCAGGCTTTCCTGGCTGGGGGCAGTTTTCCATCTACCGGCCCTGAACGAGAGAAAAGAACCTGTATACACCTGAATTGTCCCCCATAGTTTTTTACCTATTAGGTGTGATTTGATCCTCCAGGGGCTGCATTGCACTCACCTTCCCATTTTTCTGTGGTTTACAAACTTCTGTGTAAATGGAGGCTTATTCAAATGGCTTTTCTAAATCATATTTGATTTTCTGTCTATATTCTTACCAACAACAAAATAATAAAGTAACCCAGTTCACTTAATATTTAAGAAAACCACCAGCTCAATTGTGTAATTAAGAACAAAGGAATATCTTACTGTTTGCTGTTCATCACTGTCTGCCTACAGAGATAGAAAAAAATGTTTTATTTCTTTACATTTTTTTTTTTTGTAAAGAACACAGATAAGATGGGTTTAATGTCCCATTATGGGAAGAGTGTTTTCAGTTACTTGCTTGTACATTAAGGAGGAGCTCCAGAAAGTCCACATTTTATGCCCACTAAAATTAACCCAAATATTGGTTCTCCAGATGGTATTTTATTTGTTTTATTTATTTTTATTTGTAACACAATCCCAAACCAATGAGCATATCTTTGCTCTCAGTTGATTTTCAAATCACTTCAGAAAATAGCAAATATTGTATTTCTTTCTGCATTGTTCAAAGGCTGCACCGGTAGTTTGAGAGACAAAAGACATCTAGTGAGCACTGCCATTCCTCTGGGGCAAAGCTCTGCCCATCTAACAGCTATTTTAAGATGTTGAAGATGCATTACCACAGGCTGCAATTACTCTCTGAATCCCAATTGCAATTGAAGTATCATCTCTCAAGGGGGTAATCCTAGGGTCCCATTTCCTTTTCCAGGCAAAGTAAACTGTCTCTGACTATTAAGGCCACTGCAGGCAATCTCTGACAATCAAAGATCTTCTTCATCATTAAATAAATAAAATTATCTTGAAAACTAAGCAGTTTGAAATTTTCTAAAGCAATAACCTACAGTGATAAAAAGAGCAAATCAGTCTCAAATAACCACTAATTATTGTCAAGTGTTGAATAGAGATAACATTTAGTAGGCCCTGGCTGGTGGCACAGTGGATAAGGTGCCAGCCTGTGAATCCAAAGGTCGCTGGTTTGATTTCCCAGCTAGGGCACATAACCAGGTTGCAAACCAGGTCTGTAACTGGAGGCAGGTGAAAGGCAACCGTACATTGATGCCTCTCTCCCTCTCTGCCTCTCTCCCTCCCCCTCTCTGAAAATAATAAATAAAATCTTTTTTAAAAATCACATTTACTAATGGAGATCCTTTAAGCATCATATCTATATAGTACTGAAAGAAGTGCTATAGAAATACATATATGTATGACCTTTAGAGCTTGAATGAACTTCTTTAAAGCAATAGTGATATGTCTTCATGCAATAATTATTTACTGTATTTGTCTTCTTCCAAACTTAATTTCCCAAGTGCCTCAATGCCTTTTTCAATAAAAAGGGCAGTAGCTCCAGACCTGAAATGCCCTCCACTTTTTAGTCCTTATCCATGGTCCTACATCCCCTTCAAAGGAGACCACAGGAGACCCTAGTCTGTTCAACCACATTATATTGAAAAGTCCAAGGGTGTATATTTTAAGCACAATCTGGCATTTTGTTCACTTTGTTTTTAAGATAAATAACAAACTTACAGGAAATTATCTCCTCTATTTAAACCTTTTTTTGTTTTGTTTTTTTGTTTTGCTGTCTCTTCAACTGTAACAGATTTTCATCAGTTTTGTTCAAGGGAAAAACTAAGCAATAGCTCTGAAAAATAAATTATTAAAAAATCACCTTTACAAAGGTGATATAACTGACCTGCACAGAGACAGAAGTATTACCTGTGTCTTCTGATTGTGAATATTTGTTCATTGTGATCTCTTCATGTTCCTTCTGCCCCTTGTAACTAATACTGTTTTCTTGAATGACGACATTATTTGTCCAGTCTCACAGCCGCTATCTGAGGTCAAGTGACCATCTTCTTTCACCTGGGTTACAGTATCTTTTCTAACTGGCCTCTCAAGCTACAGTCTTGCCCTGCTCTTCCCACATGGTGGCCTGTTCTTTTCACTTCACTCCTGATGAGAACTTCAAACTCTCTAACCCTTTTATTGAGCTTTTTAAGTTTTAGTCCCTACCCACACTGGCAGCCTCATCAATCCTTCCTTCCTGCTTATTATGGAATATTAGCACATTCTCTTCCCCTAGGTTTGCAGGCATTGTGCTTCAGTCTGCCTACAGAGGCTTGCCTCTTCTCATTTCTTAGGCAAATCCTTAAACATCCTTGAGGTCTCAGAGTAATTTTTATTTCCTTCCCCAGGCTTTTCTAGGCCTCTACTCTGAGAAGTATTGGAGACACATTTTCCTATCACAGTATTTATCACATTTTTCATCAATACTTAATATTCTCTTCTCCACCTGAGGGCAGGGTCACATCTGTCTTGCACACCATTTTATAACCAATACACAACTTAATGTTTACAAGAGGGAGTGACTGATTACTTGAGTACAGGATGGATGAATTAATAGATTTTGTTAATGCATGGAGTTAGGATGGCTGTCCCAGGAAAGGTCAGACACAAAGGAACTTGCAATGCCCTTGCTAGCATCAGTCATTCCTCCTTCTCCACAGGTTTGCTTTCCACAGTTTCAGTTACCCACTGCCAAATGTGGCCTGAAAATATTCAATGAAAATTTTCAGTAATAATTCATAAGTTTTAAATTATACACCATTCTGGGTAGCATGATGAAATTTCTTGCAATCTCTTCCTTCCACCTAGGACATGACTCATTCATTTTCCCAGCATCTTCATACTGTATATGCTACCTGACCTATGAGTCATTTAGTAGCCATCTGAGTTATCTGATCAACTGTCATGCTATTGCAGCACTTGTGTTCAAGCGGCCCTTATTTCACTGAGTAATGGCCCTACAGCACAAGAGTGTGATGTGGCAATTTAGATAAGCCAAAGTGCTTGTTACGTATTGTCAGAAGGTCAATAGGAGCCTTAACACCATCACAATGCTTCATCACATTGGTATTTTATCGTTTTACATCATTTGTTGCAATGAGTACAGTTCAATAAGATATTTTGAGCATGTGCACATGCGAGAGACCACATTCACATAACTTTTATTACTGTATATTTGTTCTGTTTTATTTATTTTTATTAATCTCTTACTATGCCTAATTTATACATTAAATTTTTATTATAGATATGTATCTTAGGACAAAATATAGCCTATATTGGGTTTGGTACTGTCTTCAATCTCAGACATCCACTGGAGCTCCTGAAACATACCTCCTATGCATACAGGGGTCTTCTGTATGGATAAATGCTTGATTACTTCCCAATTTAGAAGTTGTTCATGTCATTGACAAACTAATTCTGATATAAATATTAGTTAATATTTTTATTTATTTTAATAAGGCAAAAGGGAAAAAATGAAGGCATACATGAAAACTCCATTCATCATCACAGATATGATGACTTATTTGCTGAATCAGATTATTTCCTCAATTTTTGTACTATGTCCAATGTAATGGCTATAGACATGATACCCATTTCAATTTAACATGCATTAAAATTTTCCCTATTGCTTTCTTAAATCTAGGTAATCAACAAAGTAATAAATTTAATCTTGATGGAATAAGGTGTGGGAGGAGCCTTTGCCAATTTCTGCAGTGTAAATATTCCCATGTGACCAACAGAAGTCTTTGCTTCCTATTTTTACCTCAGCTTAACAAAGGCCATACTTTTTCTATTAACTTACATTAAAGGAAGCTCATATAAATATTAATTAGGGACTTTCTATATATTGCTCACATTTGGTATTAACCTTAGCATATCGTATTAAAACAGAAAGGCAGCCATGGAGTTTCTCACTTGTTATTTTTTGGACCTGCTCATTCTTTAGTAAATGTGATGGTAACCATGGCAGAGGTGTACCCAGGCCTGCCCTCTTAGTACTGAAGCATTCCTTTCTCCAGCTTCTGAGAACATTCATAGCCCAAGGTTCTCAGTGAGTCTTTTTCTAGGAATTGTCCTTAGCTGAACAAAGCTACCTAGTCCAAGATGACTCCTCTTCCCCTATAACAGCCTGTAGAAAATGACTATTCACTTCAGGAGCATGTGGACCCAGTCCCCTTTCATTGACTTAGAACAACTCTGGTGGCTATTCCAACTCCAATGCTCTCTGTGAGATCTGCTAAGGTTTCTGATGCAATTGCACTGCCCTTCAACTTTTCTTTCTGCTCAGTTCTGTTCTTTAACTCTTCAATCACCTTACATACATAGAACTACACCTAAGGGCTTGTTCCTTGGGGATTCCAACATACTGCAACCCTCAGTAATGTGTAATGCTTATCAATGCATGAATTTTAATATAACCTCATGCCAAAGGATGAATGTTGTGAGAAATATAATTAAAAAAAAAAAACAAAAAAAAAAACTGGAGCATAAGATAGTAAATAGAACAGATCATCAACTGCAATAGTATTGACAATTGACTTAACTGGACCATCTCAGCTCTAAAACTGTAATTTTAAATGCATCTTTATAAAAAATAAAACTATACATTAGCTTAAATAGATCTCTTCTGATAAGAATCTATTCTGTTTTCCAATAGAAGTTTCTCAGTGTGTTGTGTTTGTGTCAAGGCATGAAAGAGAACATTCTAATCCAAGTAATAGTGTTACACTGAAAGTACTTAGCCATTTGTATTATCAATGTAGTATCTAGACATTTGAGGGAGTTGAAATTGGTCATACATGTGAGAACTAGCTGAGCTAACATTAACAATCATTAAAGAGTGAAAATGACCTTAACTTCTAAAAAGAAAGGGCATATTTAATGACCCCCTATTAGCTAAATACCATCTTAAACAATTACATGAAAACAGTGCCAGACACAGAAAATACCTGGTATAGTTGAACAATTAATTATTACCCTGAGATGGTAAGAAATTGATGTTATACATCTCCTTTACTTAAATAGATATTTACTTCTAAGCAATAAAAAGACAAAGCCTGATGGCATTCTTTTAAAATTAAAAATTATCCACCCAAATTATCCATACTAGAATAGCTAAATAACCACATGTTATTCAATATAAAGCAACTAAATCAATTGTATTTACGCAACCACTTGACAAACTAATTCTGACATAAATATTAGTTAATTATGTCTGCTGGAAACAGCAGAGGACAAGTGACCCAACATCAAGTTATTTTTTGCCATGAGCCTGTAGACATTTTAATGGTTTTGAACTCTTTAGGCATCAACTGATGACAATCAACGTAAGTGTTGATTATTACTTCATTAATATTTATCCCAATCAAAAATGGTTAAAGGGAATGCATTGAAATGTTTCCAGATATGAGAAATTGCATTATGAAACCAAATAAGAATGTTAATATCCCAAAGTAAATATAAGATATTCTAAGAATCATTTCAAATAAAAAGTATTGAATTATTTTGTCATTTTTGCCACAAATTATAAAAATACCTTCTTTCAAATTGGTTTTGACAGGTTTCACACATACTTGAGAAATTTTTTAGTCCACAAAAATAATTTTACTAACCCAGTAAGTGAAGACCCAATCTCATTGTACCCCCAAACCCCTCAAAAGGACAGGTTTGGGTAAGGGGGAAACTTAGGAAAGAAATGTCTCCTATGTATCAATATAGAAGACTGAAGAAAGGGGGGCCGTGCCAATAGATGGGGAGGGGGTGGATTACTAGACAGCTGAAGAGGAAGAGGGATTTGGAGCAGGTGAAGGATCTGTTGAAGGACCAGGAAAAATAAGGGGGGCTGGAGCTAGAGAACCAAAGGATGTGGAAAATGTGAAACCGGAGCCCAGAAGTCCGTTCTGAGGCAGGATGGTGGACCCTTGGTTCCCTTTCTTCATCATTTGCTTGCCCCTGAGTCTCTCTTCATCATGCCTCTCCTCCCCAGGACTCGGATAATCAGTCTGCTTGCAGATGGGGCAGGTCTTCCAGGTCTGAGTGAGCCAGGGGCCCACACAGTGGCTGTGATAGGCATTAGCACAGCCATGGAGCTGAGAAGTACCCTCAGCTCATCCCTATCCACATAGTCATCCAAGCAGATGGCATAGACCTCATGCTCATCTTCACTCTGATAGTTACGTGTAGGAATCTGCTTCAGTTGCTCTTCGGTCAGTCAATTTCGCTGGGCTGTTTCTAGCGCCGGATGCTCCGAACTATCGTCACTGGTCCTGCTAGAATCATTAGTCCTCCTATCCCTGTGAAAGGACTCAGGTAATAGCCCAAGAGGAAGCTATCATCTGCGACCAGGAGCACCTGAGCCCCCTTCTGGTAGACAAAGAAACCACGCAGGTATTCAGAGCTCCTCTCCCCAGTAAACACAGAGGGGATCCAGATCTGCTGCCGGAGTGCCACGCTATTCCACATCATGTTGAGCAGCTGATTGGAATTCACATTGTGTACCAGAGCTGCATCATACCTCACCTTCTGAGCATTTAGGACCTTGAGGTCAAATGTGCAGTCAAATCTTCACGGCAGTGCAATAAAGGCTGACCCAAGGTCCAGGTCGAGGTGTAGCAAGGCAGCGGGGCTGCAGGCGTTGGCTGGGTGAGCCTCCGCAAGGAACCCCTTAAGTCCAGCCTGGCTGAGGGTGGGCCCAAAGAGGGCTGGGAGGTCTGCAAAATCCATTCTGGTATTGTGGTCCAGAGTTGCTCAAATGAGCCCCCAGATGGGGGCTGATCCCCAGAGCACAGTGGCCATAACCACAGCAATTAGGCATGGGAGGGAGAGCCTGAGGGGCTGCTTCAAGGCCACAGGAGCAGAAACGGAGTTCTGTGCCCTTCCTTCAGGATACTGGGGACCAATCACCTCAAGGTGCCACTTCCCAGCTCCAGAAGAGCATGAGGAAGGAACCCAACTAGGGGAGTGAGATAGCTGACCCGTTTAGGCGAGCTGCAACTGAAACACTAAAAGTACTTATTTTTGGTACAGGGATAAAACAGGGAAAGGGAATGGAAGCAAGCACGGGTCACAGAAAAACTTCCAAAAGGGTGAGGAACTCAAGGAGGTGGGCCTTCCTACTAGATGGGCGTCTCCCCATCTCCTGGAAAGTAGTTTCCAGTGAAGAAAAGTCAGCTGCTTCTGGCATAGGTCACTTAAGATGAAGGACTTCTGGTCTTCTCCTCTTCCGGGTCACCACCACCATGCAGGTGCCTTCAGGTCTCAGGAGACTGCTCACCGCACCACCCTAGCAAATTTTATTGGTCTGTTATAAGAGATCTCCTGATTCGACCTAGCCTGGCTCTTTTAATCTTGTGTTTGGGCAAAACAAGCTGAAGTTTTTCTAGATTGTTCATTTTCATGTAGGTTTTGTGGCTGTTGACTCTAATTTAAGAATGCACACCGTGTGTGCAAGTGTGAGTCCTTTATTGTCCTACATCCCAAACAAGTGTCTGAAATCTGAGCTTCTTCACAAATACATGCCACCGCTATGATACAGATAACCAAGGCTCTATTTTCAAAGAAAACATTTTAATCATTTCATCCCAGTGATCCAATCACTCTTTTCTTATTTCAAACACAATATGGAGATGGGAATGAAACCTTATTCTTCGTGAGGACCAGTTCATGCACCTGGTGTTGGGACCACACATTTTTCCAGGCCACTGTGGAAGTCTAGAGGTTGCTTGTAGAATTGGATCCACATTAGTAAGGAAATAACCAGAATATAAAATTGAGGGAAACATTTCCCTGTGATCCCATGTACAAGGAAAAAAATGTTTCTGTTAGTTCTTAGATTGTACGTTTCAAGACAGCTGCCCTCTTGCTATCCTAAGTATGATACCTAGAGGTCAAAGCCTAGAGTAGAAAAGAAAATTACAGATCACTTTAAATAAAGTTGTAGCAGATTGGCCAAGTCAGAAATGGAAAGGCTTTATTCTGAGCACACTGCACTCCAGACTTGGGTGGCTAGAATCTCACATTACAGGATTATCTAAACCATTTTGGAGCATTGGTTCTATTTGCCAAAATATTCTTCCACACACTTGTTTATCTCCATGGTTTTGTACTTTCCACTTTGCATGTGTAATGGATTGTTAAATGCCACTCTGACTGCTTCAACATAATTCCTCTAAGGTTAAGCACGAAACTGAAGGCTCCAAGGACACATACATATATTTGAATGCCAATGTTGCTCTAAACCATGCCTTCTGGATTTTCAAACTGGTATAGAGGATAGTAGAGAGCAGTTTCAAACTGACCCTGTCAGCATTAGCTAGTTGCTGACCTCAGCCTAAAATAATTGAAGAACTGGGAAGATTTTTTTAGAGTGAGTTGTCAGTGAACTATACTGACCTACATACACACCCATGGGGAAGCAGAGGTGGCACTTCCCCTTAACCTCTTAATCCAAGGGAAAGTAACATAGAGAGACTTGTGACAATTGAAGCCCAGAATAAAGAAGGGAGTGCATTGGTTCAGGATGCATTACCACAGTCAGAAAAGTTTCTCAGAGTCCAAATGTGGATCTTGCAATGGGCAACCCTTAAAAGGGACTCTACAAAAAGTTTATCTGAAAAAAGCAAAGGAACGCCAAAAAAGATGGGGTGAGTATTGGAACCCAGGAATAAGAGCAGAGTCACAGGTGGCCAGCCCAGAAAAGATGCTGTCCTCATTAGATGAGTATCCAAGAAGACTCAAGAGAAAACATTACCAAGGAATTCACCAAAGCACTGTGTAAAAGAAAAATGGGTCTGTTTGGGATTATTTTCTGTGTCTGCAGGCACCCACATTAGATTGCTGCTGCAGCAAGGACCTGTGACTCTTCTCTTTAAGATCAGTCTTAGAGGGGTCATGAGCAGAGGTTAACCAGAGCAGGAGGGAAGCAAAGATAAGAGAAGCCAACAGAGCACTCCACCCCCAAAACTTTCAAAGCCTGATTTGGACCCGAGGTGGGGAATGAGAGAATATTTAATGAGACTGGGGTTTTATATCAGACTACACTAAAATTTTGCACTTTTCATACTGGATTGAAGGCTTTTGTGTTTAAATTGGTTGAAGGCAGGGATGATGGACCCAGGTTTCTTTCTCCTAGAATTTGTCATTTTGGAAACCTTTTCAAAAAGAAAAAGTTATGATTCCAACAACAAAAACAAAGCCTTGGAGGGTCCTGAGACAGCCTCCCAGTTGAGGAAAGCAAGACTGTCCTTTCTAACTCTATTGTCTATTGCAAGATTTTTTTATCAAAAACATCCTTAGGGAGGGAAGATGGCGACAGAGTAGAGAGCAGTGCTGATGGTGTTCTCAAGTACCAAAGCAGCTAGAGGACAGGATAAGGAGCGTGAGACGTCTTCAGGACCCTGGGGATTGGAACGGGCAGCATCTGGACACAGGGGAGCAGAGCCCAGAGGCAGAGGAGGCCAGCAGGACAGTAGGTGAGGCGTTCCCGACCGACCGGCCGGCGGGCCGAGGTCGGCTCTGGGCAGGGGCGGCTCTGCCCAGAGGGGCGCGTTTGACTGGGGCCAGTTTCAGGCTC